>JAOVYX010002147.1:0-12057 GCA_035668315.1 Drosera spatulata | reverse complement strand
TATTCACCTTTCTTAACACACCCCCCCCCCCCCCCCAACTCCTAGAATAGTTACACCTCTAAGGTAGTTTAGTTGATAGTTCCAACTTTCCCTGTGGATTCGATCCTTATTTCCACTTCTACATTAATCCTATATTTATAGAGTGAAGGTGAGTGCTTATAAATATTAATTTGATGTGTAAACGACAGCACGTATCACATCACATGAATAATACTTCGCATCACTCTTAATTTTGTCTTTCTGATTTCTCGGAAGGTCACTTGGCAGCTTCTTCGTAAATAGATAATTTAAAAGATCAGCATACCAAGTAGCATAACCATATATAGAGTATAAATACTCATTCAAAAATAATTCAAAAATTGGGATACTCTTGATTATTTGTAATGTGTCATAAATGATCAGCAACATAATTCTCAGCACCCTTCTTGTCTCTAATCTCTATATCAAATTCTCGTAATAAAAGAACCCACCTCGAAAGACGTGATTTTGACTCTTTCTTCTTCATGAGATATTTTAGAGCAGCATGATCAGAGAAAATAATTTCCCTTGTGCCCAATAAATATGAATTGAATTTTTCAAGGGAAAAAATAACTGCTTAAAACTCTTTCTCAGTAGTTGTGTAATTACATTGAGCTTCATCAAGGGACTTGGACGTATAATAAATTACATGAGGTACTTTGTCCACTTTTTAACCAAGCACAACCCCCACAGCTTTGTCGCTGGCATCACGCATAATTTCAAACGGATAATTCTAGTTTGGGGGTTGAATAATAGGAGTCGAAAACAATTTTTCATATTCAAAGTATCAAAGGCGTTCTTACAATTACCATAAAAAATAAAATCCGAATCCTTTTTCAGGAAATTGCTTAAAAGGATTGGTTATTTTTGAAAAATCTTTAATAAATCTATCGTAAAAACCAGCGTGTTCTAGGAAAGCACGTACTTCTTGAACGCATGAGGGATACGATAGAGATTTAATGACTTACACTTTTGTCTCAATACACCTTTTTAACATCATTTCAAGATTTTTCAAGCATTCGTCAAATGAATTGCAGTAAACAATAAATAATCCATGAAGATTTCAATAATATGAGAAATATAATCAGAGAAAATTGATATTATATACCTTTAGAATGTAGCCGGTGCATTGTATATGCCAAAAGGCATACGCCTATACGCATAAGTACAAAAGGGATATGTGAATGTTGTCTTTTTTTAGTCTTCAGAGCAATTACAATTTGGTTATATCCAGAATAACCATCCCGAAAACAATAATGTGACCTTACAGCTAATCTCTCAAGCATTTGATCCATGAAAGATAATGGAAAATGATCCTTTCGAGTGACTGAATTTAATTTACGATAATCAATGCATACTCTCCAGCCATTTTGAATTCTTGTGACAATCATTTAACCATTATCTTTTTCTACGACAGTAAGTCTTGTCTTCTTAAGCATTACATGAGTTGGACTAACCCATTGATAGTCAGTAATTGGATAAATCTAATTTTGACAACCTCCATCATGGGAGGATTTAATTGTCGTTGAGGTTCACAAGATAGTTTTGAATTGCCTTCTAATAAATTTTGATGCATACAAGTGAAGGGAATAATTCCTTTAATATTAGCGATTGTCCACCAATTGCTATTTTGTGCCTTTTTAAAACATTGACCAAATCTTGGAAATTTGTCAATTCGCTTGAAATAATGATGGGAAATTTTTTTCCATCTCCGAAGTAGGCATATTTTAATTGAGCTGGTAAGGGTTTTGGCTCAAGATTTGAAGGAGTTTCGATGAGGGTTGAATCTTATCATGACTTGCCGATAATTCAAGCAATTTCACCTCCTCATGATTTTTCAATCTTTCTTACTGGAATGTCAAATCATGATCATAATTTTAAGTAGAAAATCTTCTTCCTCCCCATCAATTTTAATAATTGCCTCCATGAATTCATACTCATTTAAATTAAATAATTCCTATTCCCACCACATGAAGGAATTCATTGAGCAGATCGAGAAAAATTCATTGCTTGAATTTGCCACTATTCCATGGACAATGTGCCACTATTTACGTCAACTTTTGTATTGGCAGTCCTTAAAAAAGGACTCCCCAACAAAATTGGAGCATGTGAATTTGAACTGAAGCCATTATGTGTTTCAAAAATATAAAAATCAGCAGAAAATACAAACTCATTCACTTTGATCGAAATATCTTCAATTACACCTATAGGATGTGCAACGGACCTATCGATAAGTTGAATGGCAACTCCAATAGGCTGTAGTGGTCCTAGATTTAAAGAATTATAAATTGATAAGGGCATCACATTAAATGACGAACCTAAATCAATCAGGCATCCTGAAATTTTTGCACTTTCTATTGTGCAAGGGATTGTAAACATGCCAGGGTTCTTTTACTTTTGAGGTGGTCTTTTCTGTAAAACGACAGAGAGATTTTCATTAACCGTCACACGTTCATGACCCTTAAGGCTCCTTTTATTGGTGCAACGCTCTTTCAAAATTTTAGCCTATCTCGGAATTTGTTGCATCCAATAATGGTATATTTATACCTCTACCTTCTTGAAGAGTTCAAAAATATCTTTTCCTACATCGGCCTTTTTATCCATCACCAAACGGCTCAAAAATGGGGCAGATGAAGTTCTTTGGTTACATTGTGTTCAGAATTATTTTTTAGCTATTTGGGGTTTGTCATGACTATCGTCATGATCATTAACAATTTCATTCTGAACTTTCAATTCATCTTCAACTTTCCTCGATTTTGATTCGGTTTCCTTCAACTCCTTTTCACTTCTCAACATTATAGAATTTATATTCTCTCACAGATTAAGTGGTTGAGAAGGAAGTTTATTACTCATTTGAGCCTTCAGCTGGCTCATATCAGAGGCTAGTTGACTGACTTGGCTTGGAATATCTTGGATGTTGTCTTTAGATTCCTTAGCATCCTTCTACATAGCCATTTGAGTTACAGCCCTAGATTTAACCATATCTTCAAGTGACATTTGATCTGAATTGCACTGATTAGTTGAAAAATTATTCTGTGGCAGCTGATAAAATCCAGGAGGAAACTTTTGTTGTTGGGGGAACAGAAGGTGCATTATTTTGACCTCCCCAACGAAAATTTGGATGATTCCTCAAAGACTAATCTGCATTATAGTTCCACTGATTTTGCCTTGGTTGACTTGGCGGGCCTGAAAATCCCACAGCATTCGCTTGCTCTTCTTGTAACATCGGATAAGAATTAGTTGGATGTCCCATATTGTAACAAATTCAACAAGCTTTCACTTGAGGAATGTCATTATTTCTAGACAGGATTTCGGTAAGCAAATCAGTTAATTGATCAAGCTTCTTATCGGTAGAATTAGGAAGAGAGGATATTTCTTGGACATCACGAGAATGTTCATCATCACGATTAAAATCTTGAGAATTGGCAATAATCTTTTCAAGAATATAACGTGTATCTTGAAGATCACCCCCGTATGTTGCATCGACCAATCCTCTATCTGCTGTAGAGAGTCCTTGATAAAAAAATATCGAATAAGAAGATTTGCTGAGAATTGATGATTTGGACAACTTGAGGAAAGATGTTTAAAGCGTTCCCAATACTCGTGTAATAATTCTCCATTCTTTTGTCTCACAGAGCAAATCTGCTTCTGAATAGTTGTGATTTTAGAGGTGAAAAAATATCTATTAAGAAATAGGATTTTCATCTGTCCCATGTATTTACTGTTCCCTTGGGTAAGTCATAGAGCCAATTTTAGTGTCATCTTGGACGCTAAATGGGAAGACTCTAACCTTAATGACTTTGTTAGTTACTTCTTCTGGTTTCATGTTAGCGTAAACTACCCTAAATTTATTTAAATACCGATAAGGATCTTCACCAGGCAAACCATGAAATTAGGGTAATTTATGTAAAAATTAAGGTTTAAGTTTTAAATTTCCTTGGACGTCAGGAAACACTATACACAATGGAGGTTCATTTATATCATCATACTCAGTTAACTCTCTCAATGTATGATTACCAACTCGAGGTTCTTAAACATTTTGAGCATTCTGCCCATTATGAGCATTTAGAGGAATATTGGCTTGATTGTCTGCCATATCTAAATTGACGAATTCAATTTGGGAAAAATTATGTCAATAGTTAGTATTAGAGGATGAGAAAGAAGGTGTTGAATTTGAGATAGGAGTAGGATGTTCAAATTATATTGATTCGAGTTCACTCACGATCTTCTGAACATGGCTACTTGTAGTCCTACCACTTCCCAATTTCATAAAAAATAAAATATACAATTAAAATTTTGAAAAATCAGAATAATTTCATATTCAGATGTTTTTTTTAGAAAAATAAATAAATTAAAATAATTTCAAAAAATTGGTAGAGGTAGGTAATGATCAAAACAGACAAAATAAATTCTTTTGACATAACATTATCGTCCCACGGCAACGGCGTCAAAAGTTGACACGTCCATCGCAATGCGGTCAAATTAAAATAATTATATGCTCACTTCCACCCTTGACGTATTCTAATTAACTACAGTAGTGGTAGTAAGGATCGAGTCCATAGGGACGGTTGATGCAATATTTAGATTTGTAATGATTACGACAAGGCTATACCAACTTAATGAAAAGTAATAACTTTGGGGGGAGGGGGTTGTTTTGACTAATTAAACTAATTAAATAGCTGAAATTTAACGATTGCAATGTAAACTTGTAAAGAATGCAAACTAAGGTGTTTCCTTGTGTTATAAAAATATAGAGAGGTTTATTAACTGCGTTTCAACTTTTTAGGATCAATCATAGATGAATATCTTATAGTTTCATTATTTTATAAAGGTTTGGTTGCAATATTTTTGGACATAAAGTATTACATTCGTTAGAATATTAATTATCAATGAGCTTTGATGAATCTCTAACATACTGATGAGTTCATATATGTTAAAAATAAATAAATTGATTCAAAGCAAGAGAATAAACCAAACGTGAACATTAATAGCAATGAGCTTAAACTATCATGTGTACATGCAATCAATCTTAACATCATGATAATGAGCTTAAATCATGGGCGTTATTTGCTATCAACTTAATCACTTACCGCGGTTAATAGCTAGGTTACAATATCAATAGGTGGTCAAACTAATTGATTTCATAACAAATCATTGATGAAAGTCAGAATTCTTGCATCAATCAACATATATTAAGCTGGTTTAGGTGATCTACTTCATCTCATGATCCAACATAGCTAAAGTTTCATTAAACTTTCCCTATAAAGTTATTACTTACTCATGGTCATAATCACCACCACATATATCATATCAACATTAATCATCACAACCAAAATCTAAAGGCAAACAGAGAAAGAAGGACAATACAACGCTAAATAACGAAGATCCGATGACAAAATGATGAGATCTGAAGCCCTATACCTTATTCCAACCTCCACAAGCAAGGAAATCGAAGAAATCTAACCTAGGATTTGTGTGGAATGAACGAACAAAGCGCTAGAACATGAACTCAAAACTCTCCCTAAAATGAATAAAATGCACAGATATTTATCGAAAACCCGAAAATCAATTCAAAATTCGAAGAAAAAGTAACAGAATCTGGCTGTGATCTGTGTAACAGTCATTACGGGCTTCCTATAAAGGCCATTACACAGCTTTGACCTATGGAAAACACAATATAGGGCCGTAACTTCCATTACACTTAAAGTGTAACGGTCGTTACATAGCTTTATGCTCAAGGAATGATCTCCAAAGGCTATAATGATCGTTACATGGGTCAAGCTTGGTCGTTATAGCTATGAAACACATCCATTTGACATTGAAACATCACCAAATGACCACGAACTCATCCATAATTGATCAACGCATTAAATCATTATCTTGGATCAACAAAAACGGCTTCAAATCACATCCAAGATCTCGCTTAAAACTTTAACTTCACATCATCATTCGCAATGACCTTGCACAATCAACTCAACAATTCATTCACGTCTTCACACGATCAAATCTGCCACAAAAACAAAGAAAGAGCAGTATCCAAGTCTAAAGACACAAATAAACTAAAAACGCAATATAAAGGACTCAAACATAACAAAACAATAGGTTCACATCAGTAAATTATGTGTGTTTACACACCCAGTAAAAAGCTTTCAAGAGACCAAGCAGAAGAGGCCATAACTGTTTGATGGAACCTACTATGGTTTCTGGAAAGAAAAGATGGAGATCCACATTCAATTTGAAGATTGGCAGCTATAGGAGATCATCTAGAATAGACCACTGAAGATAGAAAAAAAGGATGCTGATAGAAAGATGGTTGATAAACCAAGAGCTGAATCGGTCACTGAAGACTTTAAAGAGATAAAGAGGAATGCAAGAGCAAGGAAGATTCTCATGTGTGGTTTGACTGGTGCTGAATACAAGCAAATCTCAATATGCAAGACTACGAAGGAGATTTGAGACACTTTAGAGGTGAAATATGAAGGAACCAGTGAATTGAAGGAGCAACAAATTGATCTTGTGGTTTCACAGTTTGAGAACTTCAAGATAAGCCCCACTGAGACTATCAAGGAGATGTTTACTAGGTTCACTTGGCAAATCATACACTCCTAATGAACTGGTGAGAAAAGTTCTCATAAGCCTTCCGAGGGCTTGGAATGTAAAGGTCACTGCCATACAAGAAGCCAAGGATTTAAAGAAGCTACCTTTAAGTTATTTGATTGGCTCCTTGATTACCGATGAGAAGACACTGAAACAAGAAGAGAAAGATGAAGCTTGTGTAAACTAGGATGAAAGGCTTGGCCCTTCAAGCAACTGAATCACCTAGAACCTGTGAAGCATATGGAGGATATGATGATGAGACTATAGACTTCCTGAGCAAAAAATACTTCAACTTCTTAAACAAGAAGGATGATAAGAAGAAGGTAAGTGGTAAGTTCTCATCTAAATCAACTTCTGACCCTTGTTTTCATTGTGGTAAAATAGGTCACTTCAAGAAGGACTGCCCAATGCTGAAATATGGAGATTTCGGAGGAAAGAAGTTACAATTCTCCGTCGTTGACAGGAAAAAGGCCATGCTTGTTGGTTGTGAAGCTTGAGATGCTTATAATTCCACTTTTGTTGAAGACTCTGATTATGAATCAAAGGATGAAGAAAGCTCCAAAGGTTGTCTTATGGCTTAAAAGGATTCTGATGCTCCAGATTCAGATGATGAGGTAATTAATGTCAAAACTCTTACTAATGATTTGAGCCAGCTGTCTAAAGCTAATTTGGTCATCATGTTTGAAAGGGTTTTGATTGATCTTGATAGAATTATCGATGAAAAGTTGAATCTTGAATCTGAAATTGAGAGGCTCAGGGATAAGACGAATGAGTCAAGAAACATGTTGAATCTAACAATAAACACGTGCAAGTTACTTTAGGAAACTGAGATTGAGAGTAGGAAGGAAATCGAGGCCTTAAAGAAAACCACCAAGACCCAGGCCTTCCAAGTAGAAGATCTGAAGTCAAAACCATTTTTTGTCAAACCCAAAGAGGACACTGAATCTGAGTTGCTACATGAAAGTAATAGAAACTGCTTTATGTGCAAAAGAAGAATCACGAGCTTGAAAAGAAAGTCACCTTGCTGGAAGCTAAGATTGCCATTGGTGACAAGTATACTAGGAAACTAGGGCCGTTGACCAAAATGCTTGAGCAACGAAGGCCCGACCCTTCCTGGTTAACTGTCACAAATAAACCTACACTTAGCAGATCATATCACAAATATGGTCTTAATTTGATGCTTTTAATAAAAGAAAATCATCTAGAAAAACTCAAAAGAAGTACATTGATGTTCTTGATTATCTGTTATGTACTTATTATGGCTTGGATGGTCATTTGATTAAAAACTGTTACAAGAGACTTAATGATCATGCTAAGAACCTGAAGCAAGTGAAAATCACCTATATTGTTCTGCCTACTCCTATTTTTGTTTCTGCTAATGTGAAAGGACCCAATCTAAGGTGGGTTCCTAAACTAACCCCTTGATTTCATGGTTGCAGACAAGAGTGAGAGGGAGCGACTTATGGCTCTTGGATAGTGGCTGCTCTAGGCATATGAGCAATAAGGTGTATGTAACTCATGTGCAAGAGGTAAATATGTCAAAACATCATTCTATTCCAAGAATGTGATAAGTACTTCTAAATCTTTACAATTGCTCTACATGAAATTGTGTGGAACAAGGAGAATACAAAGCAGAGGAGGAAGTAAGTATGTTCTTATGGTTATTGATGATGACACCAGGCACACATGGGTTATTTTTCTTAGGACCAAAGATAAGACATTTGATGCGTTTCACAGTTTCATCCTCAAAACAAGATTGATCTCAAATTGATTGCTCTTAGAATTGATCATGGTATTGAATTTAACAATTTTAAGTTCATTGATTTTTTGCAGGAAAGAAGAAAAATTGAGTATAATTTCTCAGCTCTAAGGACCTACAACAAAATGGTCTCGTAGAGAGGAAGAACCAGGCCTTGGAGGAGATGTCAAGGACAATGTCGCTAGATAGTAACTTGCCAAGAAACTTTTGGGCAAAGGCTGTCAATACAGCCTGTTACATTCTAAATAGGGCACTGGTCTGACCTATAGAAGAATTCCAAATATCTCTCACTTGGGAAAATTTGGATGCAAATGCTTTGTCCTTAATAATAAAAAGGACAATTTGGGCAAATTTGATACAAGGAATGATGAAGGGATATTATTTGGATATGCTCATGGAAGCAAGGCTTACAAAGTGTTCAACAAGAGGACACATACCATTGAGGAGAGTGTGCATGTAATTTTTGATGAAACTAACTTGAGTAATTTGAATTTGCATGATGAAGATTTTGAGATTGGCTTGATCAAGGAGAAACCAACTGAAAGAGATCGTGATTCATCAGAAGATAAAGTTAGAGTTGATAGAAACACAAAGACTGAGGAGTATGATAATCAAGGAGGAAACCTGGAACCTGAAGGCACGAAGACCCCAGGCCTTGGAACCTGAATTGGAAGAAATTGACTAAAACAAGGATCTGAAGCTTCAAGAGTCTTTTAACACTCCTCAAGTGATCCGAAACTGGAAATACAAAGGCTCACATCCACCGGATATGGTGATTGGTGATCTAAAAGCTGGTGTGCAAACAAGGTTAAGGAATTCTCTTCAAAACACTTGTGCTTTTTCAGTTTTTCTCTCTCACATAGAGCCCCATGATTACAAGGAAGCATTTACTGATCCTAACTGGTTGTGTGCAATGCAAGATGAATTGAATTAGTTTGAAAGAAGTAAAGTGTGACATCTTGAACCTAGACCTAGTAATGACCCTATCATAGGAACAAAATGAGTGTTTAGAAACAAACTTGATAACCGTGACATAATTACTAGAAACAAAGCTAGGTTAGTGGTCAAAGGTTATCGTCAAGAAGAGGGAATTGATTATGAAGAAACCTTTGCACCTATTGCTAGATTAGAAGCCATTAGAACGTTGATTGCCTTTGCTACTCACATGAACTTCATGCTATATCATATGGATATGGAAAGTGCTTTCTTGAATGGCTATCTAAAGGAGAATGTATATGTTGAAAAACTATTTGGCTTTGAAGATTTAACATATCCTGATCATGTGTTTAAATTGGTCAAAGCTCTCTATGGCCTTAAACAAGCCCCAAGAGCTTGGTATGAAAGACTCTTTGAATTCTTGTTGTCACATGGTTTCACTAACGGTCAAGTGGATAAAACTTTGTTGATCAAGAACCATGGGATATCTGATTTGTTGGTAGTGCAAATTTATGTTATTGATGTCATATTTGGTTCCACTAATGAGAGCTTGTGCAAGAAATTCTCTGAACTCATGGCAGCAGAATTCGAGATGAGTATGATGGGAGAGCTGACATTCTTCCTTCGACTCCAAATCAAGCAAGGAAATGAAGGGACAATAACTCACCAATAAAAGTATATCAACGAACTACTCAAGAAATTTGACATGGCTGATTCCAAGACTTTTGACACTTCAATACCTACTGCATGTAAGATGGATGCTGATCCTCAAGGTATAGATTAGAAAATCTACAGAGGTATGATTGGTTCCTTACTCTATGGGACTGCTTGTAGACGTAATATCATGTTCAATGTGTGTTTGTGTGCTAGATTTCGAACTAATACTAAGGAATCTCACCTTAAAACTATCAAAAAAATAATGAGGTATCTCAAAGGCTCAGAAGGCCTGGGTCTTTGGTATCCTAAGGGAACCAATTTTGACTTAATAGAATATTCTCATGCTGATTTTGCAAGTCATTTAGTGGATTGAAAAAGTACTACTGGTACATATCATTTTCTAGGTCTATGCTTAGTCTCTTGGTCATCAAAGAAACAGAATTCAGTATCCCTTTCTACCATAGAAGCTGAATATGTAGCTACTGGGTTATGTTATGCATAATCACTTTGGATAAAACAACAAGTTAGAGACTATGGTCTGGGCCTTGGTTGTTTTCGAATTTTATGTGACAACACAAGTGCTATATCTGTCACAAAAAATCCTATCCAACACTCAAGAACGAAACATATTGACATTAGATATCACTTCTTGAGAGATAAATTATGAAAAAGGCAACATAATCTTGAAACATTATAATATTGAAAATCAATTGGTTGATATTTTTACAAGACCTTTAGGGAGAGAAAGATTTGAGAAGATAAGGCAGAAAATAGGCATGATAAAAATATTTTAACTTCTTGCCATTACATTACTTCTCTTTCTAAAGCTGAGTTGATTTGGAAGGATATGCTATTTGAAACTAAATATTTTCTGTAGATATGTTTCCATTTGATTGATGTCAAGATAGGAAGGTCAATGATCTTGAATCTTCAACAAAATATCAAGTCATGATGAAAACGAAAACAGTGAAATAGGAAAGATAAGTTCGCCAAAGGTATATTTTAAGTTGAGTTGGTGTGACATTGATTACTGCATGACCATTATTTTGTTACCATCATAAAGGCCCATCCCTTCCTCATACTTGCCTTACATATACAACTACCATAACTTCCCAAAGCCACATGCAACCATAAGTTTCCAAAACACAAGCCACATTCCAAAAACCGTTCTAAAACTTCACAAACCACTCTCTATATATGGCTCCTCGTCCAAGAACAAGGCCCCATCACAAAGCCAAGAACCATTTCACAAATACGAGGGAGAATCCGGTTGATATAAACGAGCACTTAGGAGAGATTAGTCTTGTGAAGCCGCATGTCACCATACATCCCCAAAAAACAACACGCAATAGAGTGGAAGATGTCAGAGAAAGAAGAATCAGGCATGAAAGAGACCGAATCTATGATGAAGGGAGAGGGTGCAACATTGAGCCCTCATGATGAAGCAAAAAGCGACGATTTTCAGACATCATAATCATCGCCTATGTCAGAGACACACTCCACAATTGGAAAAGAGAATGATCCAATGGAGATTCTGACAAAAGTAGCGAAAAACGACATCGAAGCCATCTCAAGAGAAACAGAATCGAAGAAGGCCCAACCCTTGAACAGTGATGAACAAGACCGAAACACTAGCCAAGAAAATCCAGATCTTGTAATGGAAGTTATTAGAGACCTTGTTGCTGAACATCCCTTACCACCATAAAAGGAAACCACATCCCCAACACCAATGGAGACCAAGGCAACGATTCAGGGAGAACTAGAGAAAATTGAAGACCTAGCTAGGCCTTCCTGCTGAAGAGAAAAAGAAGAAGGCTGTTGCTCAAGCCTTCTTGGAAAGGCTTGTTGAAGAGGTACTCTCTGATGATTCTGAGTACCATGCTGACTGTCACAGGGCCAAATTTTTTGCTTGGTAAGTTAGCGTGTTTTCGATCCTGCACGGCCTGATTCTTGCGAACCAGTCAGCCTTACTGTCCCACGAGTTCAATGATCACACACAAATCAGAAACAAATCGAGGCACACAAGATTACAGGAATCAATCCCAACTTTATTGCAAACTCGTCTTTACAACAAAGAACCCTTTCAAGCC
>JAOVYX010002146.1:0-12057 GCA_035668315.1 Drosera spatulata | reverse complement strand
TATTTGCAGATTCATCACCAAGCAATGCTGAAGCATTAGAGTGAGATTTTATGCATATAGATATTTATCTCATTGTTTGAGATGTAATAAATACTTGTTGGAAACCATTTGTAAGCAATAAAACATTTTAATGTATTCGGGATTGCATATCATTATTTAGAATTATGAATTGTATCGTTTAGGTAGCTTCCTTAACTTCTATACCTACAAACCCGTTTGGTTTGATTGGTCTTGTCATGGACTGGGTCTATGACGGCATAACGTCACGTGTCGGGCATTTCGGATTTCGGGGCGTTACAGAGTGGTATCAGAGCTAGGGATTTCTAGGCTCGAAGTTAAGGAAAATAAGAAATTGGATTAGAATCAAAATGATAGGTTGCATATGCATTTAGCGTAGGTGCGCTAACATGGGGATTAAAACGTGAAAAATATATAAATGATTATATACTCGTTTGGACGAGCAGATACTTGACTACAGAAGTTAAACCATATGCCTGTTTTCTTTGAGCAAGGGGAATTCTCATAATTTGATTTCTTTGAAGTCGAATATGACAAAAACCTAAAGTTTGTCATGAGTTCTTTTAGGATTTTGATTGCAATTGATGGGAAAATTTATAAGTTTAAACATCTTGACATACAATTTTTATATATATGATTTTACAAGTTGTATTTTGCATGAGGGGAATTCAGTACTTAGATCTCAGGCATCATCCTGTTTCTCAAGTCTCAAATGGTTACCGAAAAGGATACGAGGAGTGTAAGTCCTTTGATAATAGGTCATGATCTGGAGGAGATATTATGTCCTGTCTAATGTCTATGAGATGCCGCGTATCCGTATTATTTTTCATATCAAGCAACTCAGCTTGCGCCTTTCCTGACTTGTCATGCTAGGTGTTATAATTTCAGTGAGCAGGGTATCTTCATTGCATGACCACATCCTTTTTCTGTAGCTCTCCTCTCCGTGGCATCACCTTTTTCCTCAGCTTCTCGTTGTCCAATTTTTCTTCTGGCATGTTGTTTTTCTATCGCCTTGCTGATGTTCATGTATTTCTAATTCTGATCGGAGAAATTCAGCTGCTACTTCCTTATTATATTGTGAGAGCTTCATCTCATTCAACCGTTGTTGTGCCTGCTGTGCTTCCATTTGCATTGAAGCACATTTTCTATCTAGATCATCTCTCTCTTTGACAGTGATTTCTAAATGCTTGTTTACTTTATCAAATGATGTCTTCATCTGTTCCATTTGAGATCTCAAGTTTTCATTCTATTCTAATTGCTTAGACAAGTGATTATTTGTCTCTGCAAACCTTTGCACATCGATTCTGAGATTTTCATTCTCCATCAATGTTATTCCACAATTTTCCTCCGTGTTATGAAACTTTAAGTTCTGTGAGGATGGGTTTGGAATTCATAGTTATGAGAATGCTCTGCGATATGCAGGATTTGATCATAAGAGTGATACTTGTTGTATTAGATGCTGATTTGAGTTGCATATTATGGATGCTGTAGTTTTCGCACTGGTGGCCCAGACTAGCTTGTTTGTATGATTAAGTGGTCTAGCCTGAACTTTATCATTCGATTTATCTGAAAGAAGAAACTTGGAGACGATGCTCGAGAGTTTGATGAACTTTGAGTCTAACCTCTTAGTGAGTGTATTGCAAAGTTATGTGTCTTGTGTTCTGGTTGGTTTGATTGCTTGTTGTAACCAAGTCAGTATTTGGTTGGATTTTGGTCTATAAAAAGGGATGAAGCAGCCTACTGTGTTAACTTGCTGTGAGGAAACAAAGCAGGTAGGAGACAGAAATAAGATAATGAGTTTCCATACCAAAGACGGTCTGACAAGTTCATAATTTTCATGGAGGCTCATAAATTCTTAAGTTGCGCGGATTTGAGAATTCATGATCTGAGGAATTACAGAGCTGAGTTTTGAGGATGTTAAACATCCTAGTATGGAGGGTAATTGTGAACATGTGAAGAGCCATAAGAAATATCTATGTTATCTTTATGTTCTCAAGTTGTATTTAACTGGATTGAGCCACATTCTTGAATTTGGATTGTGTAAGTAATTTCATTGTCTCCCCACGTTTTGTGGTTTTACTTCATCGAATTGAGGGATTTTCATGTTACGTTGATTTCTTTATGTACTTATGGTCCATTATGCTCAATAATTGAATTGAATTTACTTCTGAGGTACTTCAATGGTTTTGTTCCAGAAATACTTCAACCTTGGAACATGAATTATCTCTTTGAATTTTAATTTTCATGATCTTTGATTTGGAAGTTACGAAATTTATCATTTTCGATAAAGACTTGATAACTGTTTACACATTTAACTGAGTTTTGAAAAAAAATCTATGAAAGTTACCTACTTGTGTATAATTCTACAAAAAACAAATTATGGTTTTCTTCCAGTTAATCAATACGTTGAGCCATTGTTTGTGATTGCGTATTATTTGATTTCGCAACAACAGAGTGCAGTATAGTGCAGTATGCTAAGATTGTTTGGAAGAAAATTAATCATGTAGTATTTTGGAGGTTGCTGACCAGTGAAACTGGATCATGATTATTGTCATTCACTTCACGTGCTTGAGTCTTGGGGAGTCAGTTGTCTATATTGCCTTGAGGTAGTCTTATCCAAAAAGTTTAGGGTGTTTTATTTGCAGATTCATCACCAAGCAATGCTGAAGCATTAGAGTGAGATTTTATGCATATAGATATTTATCTCATTGTTCGAGATGTAATAAATACTTGTTGGAAACCATTTGTAAGCAATAAGACATTTTAATGTATTCGGGATTGCATATCATTATTTGGAATTATGAATTGTATCGTTTAGGTAGCTTCCTTAGCTTCTATACCTACAAATCCGTTTGGTTTGATTGGCCTTGTCATGGACTGGGTCTATGACGGCATAACGTCACGTGCCGGGCATTCCGAATTTTGGGGCGTTACAATATTACTGCAAGGGGTTCGGACCAAGATCCAAAGGGTGATACTCATTAGCAGGTTGCATTTATGGGATTTTATCTATTTTTTTGAGTCACCCGGTCACTCCACCTTCGTGTTCTATCTCTAGCAGAATCATTGTTGAATAGAGGGTTCGTTGGAGGAATCATTGCTGCGGAGACCTATAAAGGTCTTGATAGGATGACGAATGAAGAAACACCAATTTACCTTTCTGGTAGTTCGTGGCTATTATAGGTTTGGCTTCAAGAGAGACTGATGATGCTGGAGAAACCAGTCGTCCCTTATGTCAGGTATAACTTAGGTCATCTGACCAATCATGCCGTTAGACAAAATCTCAATGAAAACCATGCTGAAACTATAAGTTCAATGAATACTCGTACTGCATACGGTATTAGCTGAAATGTCCCTCATTTGGGAAGAAGGGAACATGTGGTTTCCTCTGGACACTACACCGAGATAGCCATTTGTGGATTGTTTCAAACAGAAGAATACTTCCATGGATTGGTGATGAGATAGTATGGTTTTCATCAAGTGATTCCCTCTTCTGATCGACCATACAGGGGCTGAAATATATTGAATTTGGCTGAGATCAACCTTATAGTTGAAGGTTGGAGTACGGGAATACGATTGTCAAATAAGAGACTCAATCATAATGGTATTCTTCCTTCTTCGTCATATAAGAATTGGGAAAGATTCAGGACGATTAGAAGATCATTTCCTTCTTTTGAGAGAATGACTGGAAGGGAGTTACCGTTTTGGAGTTTATTTGCTCAGCCACAATAGCCAGGTGAGCACGACGAGGATTAAGACGAGAGTATGTTAGTATAACACCAAATTCGTATTTGGTATAACACTCAATCAAGGGTGTGACTGAAATGTTTGTAATAAGTTGTTTTATGTTTTCAGGATAGTGTAATGCTCCTAATTATAGATTTGAATGTATTTTCCTTTTACACCTTTATGTATGATCTTAATATGTAAGATTAGATCCCATAATTTATATTTTCTTATTCTCCGTGAATTCAGATACTCCATAATTATCATTTGGTTCAAACTCTTAATTCTATCATCTTTACCTAAATCATCATTTTTAGATGAATTGAGGAATTCGTAGCGTAAAAATGTGCAAGTGTCTTCATCACAATCTTGGGGTCTGAAACCCTCTTCACCTAATCCAAACTAGAATCAAGCGGGAAAATCAAAATATCATCTTTTATCCTAGTTTTTCCTTAGTTTTGTGTTACAATTTTGACCTATTAATATAACATAGATAATGATATTAATATAATTAAAATAAACATATTTTTATTCATTATAAATATCTTAAACATACAAAAAGTCTTACAGGTGATAGGATATTGGTAAGATAAAAGACAGCACATAACCTAATTAAATATACAATTTTTGAAGATCTTCTTTAAGCTAATTCATATCCACGAATTAAGAACATTGGATTTATTTCGTCTTCCATGTGCCCCTGAAAAATTTCTTACAATACCTCATCTGTCCTAATCGTTTGATATTTCCAACTATTTGTGACGATATCTTTGTAAAGGTAAGAGATCATCGAATCTGGATATATAGGAAAACCTATAATAACCGCTACATCCTCCAGTGTTACACACGCCTCTCCGATGGGCAGATGAAATGTATGAGTTTCCTGTCTCCATCGCTCGACGAATGCAGTAATGAGTGCATGATCGAGGTTCATAGCACCCATCCATTAAGGGTCATAAAATCAGGCTCTGAGCAAAGCCTGAACAACCCTCCAATGCCTCCGTCGAGCAAATGCCAATGATGCTGAAGTCTTGCGGTTCAGCGGATGAGTAGCATCAGCTGCCCAGACTTTCGTCGATCTGGGCTCGTTCTGAAGGTATAACACTGAAAGATCAACCGGTCTTGGATGTGAGGAAGAATCTGTCATCCTGCGAGCAAGAAACAATAAATATTGTCGCCTGAAAAAGCCATATCGATTCTAATAAAAACTGATCCATAAGCTAGCTGCACTCTAAATCTGCAAAAGCCATTTCGATCATCACCCTCGAATTAGTTACAGCAATCGCTCTGATAGTAGAGAAAAAATATTTTATCGTATCTAATGTGAATGCTCTTATTCTTTATAAAAAGTCTTTTAAGTAGAGTGATGTCTTTCTTCACCCAGCTACCTCAAAGTTGAAGTTGGTGCAGTTGTCAATTCTTTTTTCCCCCATTAATCAGTTGATGGCTATTTGCTGAGTTACATTAATGACAGTAAACAACAACTCTAAGACTAATGCTGGAAAGTTCCACTTTATTTGGCTAAATTGACATTGTGCAATTGGCATTGTGCTATTTGCATGTATGTATTCACTGATTATTCCACTGAATCGTCGAGGTTGTCTTTGGCCTAAGCTAGAGTCTAGACAAACGGTTTTCATCCAAGGGACCAAACGACATGAACCGACATGACAGGAGCCCAAACATGACTTAGCCTTGAATGACTAAACCCACTGTTTTAGCTGGCAACATTAAAATCATGCCCACTGTGATGCATAATGGTCAAGTCATTGTACCATCTAGCTCATATTCCAAGTGCAATATACTCGAACAATAGAAGTAATAGGCATTAGACTTGATTCTTTTGCACTTGGGTAATAATGCAATGAACCGATGAAAGAAGCTGAAGTTGGCATTTTAATCAGAAGCAGCAACAAATAAGAGGATAAGGGGCATCCAACAGGACTGACCTTAAGCAACGGTATCTCGCCACAACTGCTAGCGCTTGCTCATTCTCTAGTTATCCCTCAAAACTGAATCTGGTGCTCCCCACAATGATGTATCGAGGGCATTGCTCGAGTAAGTTGCCACAGCTGCAAATTTAACAAAACAATTTACTAAGATACTTTACAATGATCAATCGACAACGTATATTAGAAATGTTAATCATTTGCAGCAGTCTCAATCACTAATATACTACTTATAGGTTGTGCAACTAACAGAGGAAGGTGTTAGTTCCTTGAATCAACTCCAACACCTGAAACCCCAATAACACCTGAGAACTGATTCAAGGAACTAACCAAGGCCGTCACACTTATTTCAGACCAGATGATTCAAGGAACTAACCAACTCATATACACATTCAACTACCAGATGATTCAAGGAACTAACCCCAATCTCGCACAAATGCACAAGGCCGTCACCATTTCCCTCAAATTAGTCCAAAATAGCTCTAGCACTAACTGCACTGACTTTTGCATCAGACTACCAAATCATCATCAATTCGAAAACAACACAAAAGCATCAAGATTCGAATTCACAATATCTGCTCAATATACAGAGATAGAGGCAAACAAACTACCTTGAGACCTAAGAAGAGAGAAAGGGCGACGGCGACGAGGACGCTAACTGTGGCGAGAAAAGTCTGATTACTGATGGGCGCATTGAATCCGGCGAAGAGCAGAATCGGAGGCACGATCAGATTCAACAGAGAGGAGGAATTGATGTTAAGGAGGAATTGCAAGTGGTCGCATCATCGAATGGGCGCATCGAAAGTGGTGAGTAGGAACAGACGTTAACTGAAAGGAATTTAAAATAGGACTTGTCAACAATACTCTTATCAGTATTTGTTGTTATAGTGTGAGAGTAGATCCAACGGGATGTGTATTTGGGTTGTCAAGCTCATAATATACTTATTGTCTTTCAAAGATAATGTATTCAAATCTTATATTTTATATTATCATAAAGTTTATTTCATTACATATATAATTATATTGATCTATTTATTTTATCAAAGACACTGCATTAAAAAAGAATACATTTTATTCCATATTCAGACGTCAATTCTTACAAGTACGAGTATCATGACCTTCTTCATCGCAAGCGCCACAAGCTTTAGGATGAATTGATTCTCTAGCGTCCATCTCATTGTGAATTCTTACAGTTTGAGGACGACCCTTGTCTCATTTAAGATACGAATTAGGGATGAATTCAGGACCATCATAAGCATTCTAATAACTAATGTGCCCCAACGGTCTCCAAACATGCGACCAGGAACTCAAATAAGCTTCCAATCCTCATAAGAGATAAGAGATGGACATAATGTTTCTAACTCACATGTATCTTCAACCATGCCGAAATAATATAGGAGCAAGGAAGACGATAAGTATCATATTTACCACAACAACACTAGTGTCTGGTTATGCTGTCGTAGTCGAACGATCCGCACATTGTCCCCTTTTTTCACCATGCATTCCTATGGTGACACTCGACACCCGGACATCTTCTAGAGAAAAAGTTACAGTAAGATGACGTGAGGCTTTTGAACTCCATGTTGATAAGAGACCTAATGCATAAGGTGTCCATGTAGAGCCACCCTCGATACGCATTAGTTCTGCAAGAACAAATGTATAAGTAAAATAACGTATATATGAAAGAAATCCAATGAAAATATGTATGAATGCATTTGTTATTACCTCTTGTCTCATTGCTATGTCTCATAAAGTATTCGATGCTACGGACGAAGGTAAACTGTGCTGTCGAGGCAATCAGTAGGCTTCGAGTGTCCTTAAGAACTCCATTAAAACATTCTACACAATTGGTCGTAAGGGTGCCCCATCTCTTCCCTCCGTCATGAGTTAAAGCCCATTTCTCGTGGGGGATGTCATCCAAATACTTTATGCCCTCTGGATTCAACTTCTCTATTTTAGCCATAAAGTGTCAAATTTCCTGACCTGGTGTGTACTCATGACAGACCGTACTATCTTCTTCAATGCCTATCCAGTGCCTTGGATCTTTGTTGCAAAGTTTTTCCTAACATGTCTTAAGCAAAACCAATGGTACACATAAGGCAGCTACAACCATTCAAAATCTTCAACTCCATGAAGAATCCCCACATGACGATCTGAGATTAAACACACATTGGTGTTTCCTGTCAACACTCTAGGAACCATCCCCAGTTGAATACATTCTCCTTGTCTGTGACAGCAAATGCCAACGGTAGAATATGACTGATTCCGTCTGAGCCCATTGCAATCATCATGTTTCCCTTATACTTCCTTGTAAGAAAGTTGCATCAATAGTAACGATTAGATGACATGTTGTCCAAGCAAGAATGGATAGTCTAAACGCCTAGAAAACCCTACGAAGGCCTGTCAACAAATTGCCTTGGTGCACCACATCTTCGAACTATCTCTCCATGATTGTTCCTAGACTATACTGATTGATAGTTGTCAAAAGCTTGGGCAGTTTGGTGTGTGATTCTTCCCAGTCACCATATATCTTAGCAATGGCTTTTTATTTCGCATACCATATGTTATAATAAGTCATATCCAATACCTTGTCTATGACATGACGCATGATGTGTGCTGTCGTAGGCATATCAAATTAAAATTTATATACATTGACTTTCACTCTAAAAATATTAAACTAAAATGCAGTAGTGGAAGTAAAGGTCGAACCCACAGGGACGGTCATAATATTATTTATTCTTATTTTTTAGTCATTATAATGAACTAGTATAAATATGAAAACTTAGATTTGGGGGGTTTTGTTTTTGACTGATGAAACTAATTAAATGACCGAATATAAATTAAAATAATCTACCTACGGAAGAAATGAATTGGGGAGTTTTCTTATGTGATAAAAAGGTTGGGAGGTCGATTAATTACATTTAAACATTTTATGATCAATCATGGATGAATATCATATGGATTCGTAATTTAGATAAGTTTGGTTGTGATACCTTTGAGCATCACATTCGCTAGATTGTTAATTATCAATGAGCTTATATAATTAACCTAATCTATCTATCCCTAACATACCGATGAGCTCTTATATGTGTTAAAAATAAATAAATTGAATCAAGACAAGATAATAAACCAAAAATGAGCATTAATACGAATGAGTTTAAACTATCATGTTCACATGCAATCAATCATAACGTCATGACAATGAGTTTAAATCATGAATTATTATTTGCTATCAATTTAATCACTTATCACGATTAATAACTAGCTTATGTCATCAATAGTGATCAAGCTATTTGATTTCATAACATATAATGAATTGAGGTCAGATTTCATGCAGTAATCTTAACATAGAATTTCATCAGCAATCTGATTTTGGTGATCTAATTCATCTCATGATCCGTATTAGATAGAATTTCATTAATCTATATATAATTACTCACTCACTAAATCAATCATCATCGCATACATCTTCATTACATGCATCATTACAACCATAAATGTAAATAAACAGAGAAAAAAAGAATAATACAGCGTTAAAGAACGAAGATTCGATGATGAATAGATGAAATCTAAAGCATTACACCAAGATCTGATCTCCGAAATGTAGAAAAACGATAATCTAGGCTGGGGTTTTTGAGAGGACAAAGGTGGCCGAAAGGCTCTGAAAAACGATCGTAATCTCCCTAAAAATGAAAAAAATATATGGTTATTTATAGAAAACCCGAAAACAATTCGAAATTTGAATAAAACAAACTGAATCTGGACATGTGACCTGCATAATTGAAAGTCCTAGAAATAACGTAGAGGGGGTGGGGAGGGGGGATGAATAGGTTATCTCAAAAATTTCCAGGTGGTGCAGTAGAGCTATAGGCTAGTCTGCACCATCTGAGTCTGCTGCAGCTTATGAAAGTTTTACAGTTGAGACTTAAACTAAAAAAGTTTGTCTCTTTCGATTTTTAAGTTCTTTGCTAACAGTTCTAATAGTGAAGCTCAGTGCGGGAAAAAAAAATGACACAAAATTTTTAAATTGGTTTAGACTTCTGTTATCAACAAGTAACAGAAGTTTAGTCCAGTCTTTCCTTGGTGACCAATGTAGTCAAAACAAGAGGAGGTTCACTAGTTCTTGTTTCTGGTTTACAAGATAACCCATTTACAACAAGATCCTACTTGTTAGAGGATGAAGAACCTAGATCTTGCAGTGTTCCGCTGCAGTTATTATTCTTCACTTGCAGACTAGTGAACCTTCTTCACGAATCCTAAATCTTCAATTCAGCTTACGTACAGCGAGTTTCCAAGGCTTTTTCTTTATTTGAAAGCTTTGAAATGATGTTCAAGTTTTCTTAGACTCATCAACCTTGTTCTCTGCACTGTGAGTCCCCTTTTATAGGCTCAGGGAAGCAGAATCCGTGACTGTACTATCTGATAGTGACAACTCTATCCTCTACTACAGTAGACTGACCTGGCTTCACATTTTCTGATCCAGTACACATCACCATTGCCTCAACTTCTCATTTTTTTACCCCTTTCTTGTTCCTTTCCATTCCAGCACAACTTATAATGCACCATAACTCATACACCAAGTCTACTGCACGTCTCTGTTGCAACCCTCTGCTGCAGCCTCTACTACACCCTTGACTGTATGAGCTCTGCTGCACTTCATATCCAGTCTTTTTGCAACTTTACTTGCACCAAGTATTATAACCATTCTGCTGTAACTTAACTCCCACTCAATAGGTTCCAGACCTCATTTTCTCAGCCTGCTAGTGTACCCTCGTCTACACCCAACACTGCACTCAGTCTTCTCCAACTCAGCTTGCATACTTGCACTGCGATATGACTTACTTCTCTTTACTGCTGAAACTGGCCTTGAATACAGGAATGGTCCTAGATCATGAGAACCCTGAGACACTTTTGCTGTTGTATGTAGTTTATATTTGGCCTGTAGTTTTTAGACCCTTATAATCTGCATTGTCTTGGTCTGCTGCACTCGTCTGCACAACCTGCGGCCCCTAGTCAGCAACTACCTAACTAATTGTTACAGCCTAAGCATCTATTACATACATAATTTCTTCTTAAGTTTTGTTCACCAATTTCTATAAAAACGGAGGGATTGCACATTCCTATCAATCTCCCCTTAAATTGATGCAAACAAAACTCTTGAGAAATTCTAACAGCAAGAAAACCTATACATCCATTGCTATAAAATTTTTTACAGAATATAGAGGACTTATATCACTACAAAAAAAAGGTAATTTTACTACGAAAAAAACCTATAGATGAAAAAACTGCGACGGGATCCGTCGAAAACAAAAATTTGGGAAAAACAAATTAAAAGACATGACAAAATACGATGGAAAGTCAACACCCGTCGTAGAAAAAAAAAATACGACGGTAGCCGTCGTAGATTGACATAAGAAAATTTATGAAAAAAAATTTAACATTCAATTAAATGATTGCGACGGAATCCGTTGCAGTATGAAAATTATCATTTATGTTTTTTATTTTCTGCAACGGATACTTTATGCACAAATTATTTATGCTTTTATTTCCTGCGACGGAATCCGTCGCAGAATCAAAGTTTATGAAAACTTTTTCCACAAACTATTTTGACTGTTATTTTAGGCGATGGAATCCGTCGCAAAAAATTGTGTCTATATAAAGACTACGACGGATTCCGTCGCAGACTGCGATAGATTGCAACCTTTTTTCCTCCAAAATTTTCCTAAGTGTTTAAAAAAATACTATTGCGACGGATTCCGTCGTATGAAATTGTATCTATATACAGACACCGACGGATTCCGTCGTAGATTGCTGTAGATTTTAACCTTTTTCATCAAGAATTTTCCTAAGTGTTTGGAAAATACTATTGGGACGGAGTCCGTCGCCGAAAATTGTTTCTATATAAAGACTACGACGGGTTCCGTCGCAGAACACTCAGATATATACATTTAAAAAAGTTTTGTTAAACAAATTGAATGTATAGAAAAAGAAGTCAAAATGTGTAATAAAGTTTTATGCTATATATTATGAATAAACGTGAGATACGTATATTATAAATGTGTCAAAATTGTATTAAACATCAACGTTAACAATCAAAGATTATACAGTTGGTGTTAACAATGATAATGATTACTTATATCTCGTTTATTTGATACTGATAAAAGGATAATGAGTGTAACGTTTTAAAATTCGGGCATTCGGTTAGGTCAACCCTTAGAGTTTATGTTAAGGGTCGGTTTAGGTTAAGCATAAGGGTTTAGGGTTTAATTTAACTTCTGCGACGGAATCCGTCGCAGGAGTAATAATAAAAAATTTGAAATATTAAAACCTTTAGGGTTATGATATATGTTGAGGGTTTAGGGTT
>JAOVYX010002145.1:0-40575 GCA_035668315.1 Drosera spatulata | reverse complement strand
GGGGCGCGGGGGAACGACACGAAAAATAAGGATGGGTGTAACGGTTAGTTGTTGAGAATCAAGCAGAGATTTTCTGCCTGCAAGTTGAGTGAAAAATAAAAAAGGAAAAGCAAAAACCTTTTTCATGGATAATATTTATTTGTCATAGATAAATTAAAACATAATATTTTTATAAAAAATAATTTTAAGTAATTAAAAAGTTTAAAAATATTTTTATTTTATATCATATTATTATTTTTATTATTAATTTTTTTTTCATCCAATCATATTTTCATTTTTATCACAAGAATAAAATGATAAAAATTAACATATTTTTCAATTATGTGTTAAATAAATTCTTCATGATTTATTTGAGACGAAAAAAATAATATCATTTTGAGGATATGTGTAATTGTTAATCGATTAACCGCGATTGGGGATTGTTTGTTTGACATTTTTCTCTCTATTTTTTTTAATTTTTTCCGTGATTCAAAAAAAAAATTTGGAGCTCAAAACACGAGTTGTTGGCAAGTGTTGGAATATAGGTAGAAAAATGGTTAAAAAGTGAACAATATAAAATGAGAAAAATAATGATAATAATTTTCAAAGGCTAAAAGTAAAAAGCCAACGACTCCATTGGTTTCTTCGATCTACTCGACTTCGAAATCGATGATGATGATGATGATGCCGGAGATGGGGACGGCTTGAATTTTTTCTTCGATTCTGAGGTGGTTGTGTATGATATTACGCAACCATAGCAGCTTGATCACCACATTCAAATATTCCTTTTTTTTAAAAAATTAAAATTCATAAAATAATGATTGTTTGTTAGGATTAGAGAGAAGCCCGCCTTGCACCTCTCCAAAACAAACGTGCCTGACGCCCGGCGTCTCTGCCCATAATACACACCTTTAATCTCTCCATCCATAATTCCCATGAATAAATCCCAAGTTTGACCCCGATTCACTCTTCCAATCCCAACTTTTTGGGGAGTCGGGGGCGAGGGTGATCTGTTTAGTGCGGGGTGGAGTTCGTGGAGGTACGAAGATGTGTTCGATTCGTGGACGAAGGCGACGACGATGACGCCGTCCAATTAGGATCTAACTATGATCTGCTCAAATTCATGAAGGATAGATGATGTGTTTGGAGATCTGTTGGAAAGATTAGGGAAGCAAAATGAAGGCCTGGTGGGGTTGCAGAATGAAGAGAGGATTTGTTGGATGGAGAGATTAGAGAGGCGCCAGACGTTTCATTTGCAGAGACGCAAGGCTGGTCTCCAACTCATGCAAATAGCTTACTTTCGGAATGATTTTTTTTAATCCTATATTACGAATGTTTTTTATCTTTTAGTCTAATTTAGAAAAAATTCAAAAAGATCCTTTTCCTTTTAGACATGACTTGAGTTAAATATAAATAACTATATTATTATTATTATGAATTATTCATCACGGATTAAATCATGTTATTCTCATTGATACAAATTTTGATTATATATTCGATAGCACTCCTTGGTCGATCGATCAAGTCATTCGAATTGTTGTTTCGAAATCCGGACAATCTATAAGAATCAATTTGACGTAATTCAATTGCGATTAAAGAATTTGTTAGCATCGATTTCTTATCGCTCTAAGAAAAATGATGTATGCAAATCATAAGCTTATCTTCTTCTATAAAAACAATCTCTTCCTGAAACAAACAAACATATATATATATATGTCATGATATGCTAATTAATTCTATTGATGACTTTCGAAACTATCTTGCTCGTGTCTCTTTTAGTGGTGACTATATGAATAATTATGCTCGTGACTACTTTAACTCGTACTAGATTATGTGAAATAGAATAAGCAACCTTGAATACGAGCACTAGCTAATTTAATATCAAGCTCATGATTAGATCCTATAATTTCTACTTTATCCTGCATCAGAACGTCTCTAATAACATCATAAACAAAATTGTGTTAGCAATCAATGATTTAATTACACTACATAATTCAGAGTTGTGATTACGCTGTAACAAATAAGGTTGTGAACTTAAATCACGTGACTTCTGTAATTATACTAGACTAAACCAGACCATAAACTCCCGACTAAAAAAACGAAAAAAAAAAAAACTCATTACGCACATCATCTTCAACCTTATGAAACCCTAACCACACGACCCCCGCCACCCCATCACCGCCGCCGGCGCCGATCTCTCCGCCGCCATGGATCTCCCCTCAAGGAAGAAGAGAAACCCTAATCGCAAAACCCCAATCAACAAACCCCTCATCACAATCCTCTTTTTCACATTCCTCATCTTCCTCTCCCTCATCACTCTCTCACTCCTCGAAATCCCCAAATTCGACTCATCAATCCAATCTCATCGTCAAATGAAACAGGAATCCCACTCCCTCGAATCATCATCAACATCTCGATTCGGTCACATGATGCTCGAAATGCTCCCACTCGATCTATCCTTCACCGTATTCATCCCCACCGAAACATCATTCAAACGAGATCTCGGGTTGGAATGGAACGAGTCATCGACAATCGAGGAGAAGGACAATGTGGTTGCGATCGTGTCGAGGGTGTTAGGGTTTTCGAGTGTGGCGAGGAAAGTGAGGGCTGATTCGGTTGTGATTGGGGAATCGGTGGAGTATGAGTCGGTGTCGGGGTTTCGCGTTGGGGTTTATAGGGGATTGGATGGGGTGTTGGTTGTGAATGGGGTTAGGGTTGTGGAGATGGATTTGGAGGTGGGGGAAGTTGTTGTGCATTTGATTGATGGGGTTGTTATGGACGCTGCATTCGAGCAATCTGTTCGGCCTGATAACGATGATAGTGGTGGTGATGATGATGGGAAAGAGGAGTGAATCATGGGGAAGTTATGGTGTCTTATAAGCTGGAATTGGGTTTGCAAATGAATGATGGTTTCAGTGATATGATTGGGATCATCTGAATTGCTGATGTTGGCTGCAAGATTTTTGGTGTCCTGTAGTTCATAGACGATACATGATGTTGCCGGCTTTGTGTCATGGATGAAGGCGGAGTTAGACAATGATATCATGTATGAACGATTGATTTCATTCAGATTTATCTTGGGATCTTAATGTCATTTTAGTCACCTTCCAATCAAATCAAGGACTTGCAGCTTGTGTGAAGTCGATAGTGCACTGGACGTGATGATTTTTGCATGATTACTGTAAGATGTATGGTTGTTGGTCGTTTAGTCTGATCAGATACCAATGAAGTTATTTGGTTCTGTTCATTAGAATGTATATGAAGCTGATCACCCAGTTGTGAGGGCTCTGCATTATGTGTTTAAATGCATGGAGCTTTAGGTCGTTGTGCGCTTGAGGAAGGGAAAACCAGTGCAGAATCTGATCTTAGTCGAAGTGATGCAGCAGCTACATGATCCAGTCCTCTGTCACAGATCCATCGTCGCTGCCTGTTATTAAGGAGCTGCTTGGTTAGCAACTACTACCCCAAGCTTTACATACTCAGCTATGGATTCTGTAATACGCTTCCTGAACCACTTCCTCGCATCATGCTGCCATCGTCATGCTTAGCAACTCCGGCTGCCTTGTATCTTACGGGCTCTTTTCTGCCTCATCAGGTGCCTTATGGATGCTTGGCTTGCTAATTTTTGTGTTGCTGATAGCAAGAGGAATAGAGGATAATCCATTTTGTACTTTGCTTAATGTATCTGAAGTCCAAACTTTTTGCATCTCATGTATGTGGAGGATTATTGGGCATTGGATTTGCCAAAAGATCTAGCGAAGAATAAGGATCTACAGTTGTATCACAATTGATTTGCGTGAGTTAATACAAATTTTTGCTTATCATTTGATTTATGATTCACAACAAATCCCACGTTAGTTAATCTTTTGTATATGAGGAGAGTTCACTTGTTGAGCTGTGAATCTTTTCCTGTGCTTTGCCTGCAAATGTTTGATGACAGAATATCTAGTGCACTTCACTAAGAAAGTAGAGTTGTCATTTGCCAAACGCCCCTTGTTTTGTCTTGTTCGCAGAATGTAGTTACTGTTTTCATCCTGTTTTTGCAGATGAAGTTGAGCTCTGAATATCTTGTGCCACAGTTGGTTGATCCTGTGAATCTTGTTTTGGGGTTAAACCATCTCTTTCAGATCTTCCCTAATTATCCTCCGCTCTAGTCTGCGCTGTTAAGCCACCATTGCAGCTCTTTGTTTGCTTCTCTATTGTTATCGTTGATTGCTTCACTACTATCATTGTTGTTTGATTTAGTATTGTGCTTGAAGACTAGTTATATTTTTGAATTAAGTTGCATACAACAGAAGGTCGCAGCTTATTTTGCTGTGTCAATGTTTTCATCTACTTGCAGGATAAGCCTCAGTTCTTAGTTGTAGCTGTGGATACAATATAGTCTATCCGCGATGATTTCATGCTCGATAGGGTACCCTTGAGATATTGTATATTTGGAGTTAGACTCCAGCATAAAAGATTTCGATTCTCCTTTGAGTTACAAAATGTAAATTGTTGCATCTCTTGTTGTCTCATTTGATACGAGATTTCACTGCTCAAAAATAAACCAAATTTCGTTTACTCTGTTAACAAACTCGAAAGGAGAGTTGTATTGTGCCACCGCATAAGTTAAATTGCCACCGTGACTCTTCTGGATCGCGGATTCCCATTGTGATCCTTTGATGCTAGCTTGTAGAGCAGCAACTTGATCCTTAACAGTGTTGTCCATGACGAACCCACTGAACTGCCGGACTGCTGCATATGTTTTGGTCCATTTCTGCGGGTGAACTGTCGTGGAAGTGGGCGGGTTTACCTGGTTTGCCTTTGGAAGAAAGAAGTTGACCGTGTACGCGCTCTTGAAGAAGGATCCGCTCGTTGGTGAGACTTGGGTTAGCACTGGTGCAGTCATTTCTATTTTCTGCTTTAAGTTGTT
The DNA here is from genome assembly GCA_035668315.1 of Drosera spatulata. Lineage (NCBI taxonomy): Eukaryota > Viridiplantae > Streptophyta > Magnoliopsida > Caryophyllales > Droseraceae > Drosera > Drosera spatulata. The sequence continues at coordinate 35,681 of JAOVYX010002145.1, read as the reverse complement.
GGCCCCTTGAATGTAGGCAAATAGTCTGAAGTAAACCAAAAGCAAAGCATCCATGTTAATTAGGGAAAGCGTCAACTAGGAAAATAAAAGACAAAAAACATGTTGTCGCGCTTGTGTTGTTCAGTAGCAGATGTAGGTCTCAAATTGCCATATATCAAAATACGCAGCTGATTTTCATGGTTCTTATGGCTGACAGGAGCTGGCGTATGTAAGCATATGGAGGGGCAAGCAGGAGACGGATGATGTGCTTTCGGCTAACGTGATTAGAGGTGCCTGATGAAGGTCAATGGGGATCATTGATTTCCTTAGAGCGCATTTGCGGATAAGACATGCCAAGGAGTGAGTATGTGTTATATAGAACTGAGTAAACATACGGTAAAAACCCCAATGCTGTGCTGACTGTCAAGGAGTTCCCTGGAATGGGGGAGGTCGATATCCAAGTAGTATGAGATGCATCATAACGACGAATCTCGTAATCCTTTCCCGAGTAAACAACATCGTAACTTGGGCACTCAATGCGACTACACGCACTGGGAGATGCGGCAACCCTTGACTCTTCGCTCCATAAACCCATGAACAAGCAGAAGATGAGGGCTACTTTAGTGAAACTTGTTGCTTCCATCTCCAAAACCTGTAGGGCTTGATATATTCGCCGCAACTCCTCTGCTGATCAGGTGATTATGATCCCGTGCAATACCGAGGTATATTTATACTTATGGGATGGAGATCTGGTAAATTTGTAATGGCCACAAGTTCCTAGGAGTAGTACGTGGAGAAATGTCGAATCAGTAACAGTCTCATGGAGTATATTTCATCTTAGGCCACAATTAGGGAAGAATATGGTCCTTGCTTGATAAATACTAGATTGCATGTATTTGACAAAGGTTTAAAAAGAGATGGCTGAATGATGACTGAATCTGCAGTATGAAGTCATTTATTCGTAGAGATTGTTTCGTTATAGCTCTGCGGCCGCCTAGTTTCTAGTATCATGGTTGCATGTGCATATACTTGAAACATTCTAGATGCATGTTGATGTATGCATAAATTGATTCGAGCCGGATACATATGCATGCCCATGTATATGAAGTGATTTGTTGTCTCTGTGATCGATTCGCTATTATTATCAGGATATGATAATGCTTTCTTAGTTGTTCTAATAAGATAACTCGTGAATCTGATTGCAGACGATTTGTGGATGGAGCACGAACGACAAATGATCTCGACACAGCATAAACTTGCCAGTATGAACATCTGTTTCATATTAAAGGTAAGTATAATTCTGGCATTAATTTGTTTACAAGAAAAGAGTCAGAAGTATAAATAGTGTTCCTAGCTAGACTACTAGAGGCTCTCAATCTAATGTCGATGATTTTAGGATGTCTAACCTTTCCCTTCATTGTAGGATACTTGAAATATTCTGTCATACGAGAATCCTAAGCCATAATTGTGTTTTCATGTGTACCAAATCAACATCGCATAATCAAAATCTTGAGTTTATTTCATGTCGAATCTTATTCAATGAGTTGTTTTCTTGTTATGGCTCTGTCACGTATATCCGCAATCTTAGCCTCGTATATCTTGATCTTTTGACGGGCATGTCAACTGACGAGACTAATCCTACTTCCTTTTAGAAGGGACACATTTAATTTATTAATCATGGGACAACAGCAACACTTCCTTTAAGCTAACCCTTAAACATACATAAACTTCACACAAAGCATAATATTCTGATCATGAAGTGGGACAATACAAAGACTTGGCTTAGTTTCCAAATTCGGCAAGAAACTTCCGTGGATAGACATAAAAGGTTGCATATATATTGCATAAAAGATTAGACAACACATTGCGATATTTGTCAGCTTTGAATTTGCATGTTGCATTTTGCAGAGGAGACAGATAGAAGTGAGCAGATTTATACAGGAGACCAATTCAAGGCCTTTGTTTGAGATTAGCTGATTGACCACTGTAGAAAATGAAAGTGTGTTTTTTTTTTCACTTGTTGTTTTTACCTTGTTCCTTTTTTGACTCTGTCACAAAATTTCAAGTTCCAACACAGTACTGCCCATGGCTGTGTGGCTATAAGGCTAAGGTTTTAACTATACTGTTATGTTCATTGTAGCTGTTGATGAAAATGGAGAGGCACAGTTGCAAATCCATTGTCGTCTTAAGAGGTCTATCTTTTATCCACTGGTTTTTCCATCATTTGATCGATGATAGTGATATCTGACATTCTTCTATTATCTTGATTCGGTTTCAATTATAATGCATAATAAGTTCCTATATTGATCACCGGTGATGTAGTATGATTTGTTTCCCGTTGTCCAGTTATCATTTTCCTTCTAACTTCCGTATATGTATATATAAGGTGAATTAAATTAAAATCCCTGTTGGAATTTAAACTTACACTATACCCCTCACAAAAAAATTCCATATATTTTATCCCCACATATGCAATATTCTTTACATTGCACCCTCTATTAACCTTTTTGTCAAAATACACATGATTGTTCAAATAGAGATGGTTCATTCAAATTATAATAAATCATATAATAAATCATTGAGATGGCGGACAGTATGCAGTTTATCGTACATATTTCCTCTGTCCCATTCAAAGTAAAACCTAGGTTTCTATACTCTTCATAATAATACTTCATTTAAATTGTAACATTTTCTTTTTTAAGATGTTTTATTCAAATTATAAAATTTTTATACTTAACAATTTTTTTACACAAAAATAATATCTCAATCCCATAATTATTACAACGTTTATATTTCTATGCACTATTCAGCACGCAACTTAAGAAACTTCGTTACTCATCCAAACGATGCGATTTAATTTTTTTTATTGATTTACGATTATAGTTTGTAACATTTATTATCATTTATGTTTCACAGCATTTTCTCAAAAAAAAAAAAAAAACGTTTGATCGTCCCACAACACCGGTCAAACATTTTATCGTCATGAGTGCCCGACCAAATTAGTGAAATCATTTTGGGACAAAGGAAGTATCAAATATCCCTATTTTATTTCATATCAACTCACTCATTATTATTTTTTTTTTAATTTTTTTATTATATATATACTCACAAGGATAAAATTATCATTTCTTATTAATTTAATATATATATATAATTTATCGTGTTAGATCAAATCGTTATAATTTGAATGAGATAAAAGAATTATATAAAAAGGGATCGGATGAGCCTTTTAAACAACGAAGAATTGCAGAGGAAACGAGGAGGCCCCCATGGGAACATGAAGTTTGATTGTGTATGACAAAATTGACAACCCAATACATAGGCATATCAAAACAAGAAAAGAGCCTATTTGTTGTAAAATAAAATAGCAACCTGTACTATATCAAAATTTAAAAAGTTCAATAGTAAAACTAAGTACAAAGAGTGCAGATGATGATCCATGCAGAGCCGGAGCAGTGGAATCCGGAGACTCACTTTCGCTACCAAAATCCCCAGCCCCCACCTCCTACACGTGGCGTTCATTTGTAGCATTATTTCTTTTTTAAGTAAAATTGGATAAAAATATACTGTTAAAGTTTCATTCATGTTTTGATATTTATTTTGATTTATAAATTATAAATAATGATTATGAACTGTTATATATCATAATATATATACATTTAAAATCGATACTAAAATATAAATGAAGTTTTGATTCGATAGTTTTATCCAATTAATCCTTCAATAAATTGAGTTGGGAGGGATCTATAAGAGACAAAACCACATCAATACTATTTTTTTCATTTATAAGATTTGAACTCGAAATCTGTCTATGGGAAAAATAAATTCTTCGTTCTTAATCCAACAGATATGGGGGATGACATTGTGTATTTTGAATCTGGAATAGATATACAGTCGTAAACTCTGTACAATTTTTCAAATAAAGTTTGCACGAGTACAAAATAAAGCTACTGAGGCAACATAAGAAACTCTGTGCTTTGTCGTGGTCCTTTCTTCATGTTTTTATTTAGCTGATGCATATAAAGGGTGTTCTATGAAATTTATATCTATCAGATGCTACTGGCCTATGCTATCCCTTAAAAAAAAAAAAAAAAAAGAATCACTGTTTATCATAAAACGATACACCACTTGAATCAGAACTCTCGACGTTATATTGTACTCTTTCTCATTTATGAACATCTGCGTTCATCAATAGATAATAAATGATATTGTTCATCGGTGCAGTCTAATGTTTAAATTCATTCACTCCAGGAATAGACGTGGTTAGCTGGTGTGAAACAACAAAAACCACCAAATAGAAATGCAACACCGCGTAATAGTTCTCCAATGTGCTAAAGAGCTTCATCTATGTCAAAGCTTTTCGCCCGTGATCACGAATTTGAACTCCAGGCTCGAAATCAATCGAACAGAACCCAAGTCTCAATTTTGATTGTTCGTCAATTTATTTATATGAAGATCAATGCCCATTGCGTCATTGCCTCAAATGTTTGTCACACTGTAATTCTATTATACTCTCAGATTGCCGAAGCTAGTTTAGTTGAGATCAATGTACTCTCTAGTTTGTAATAGAAGTGACGGAACAAATGAGATATCAAACTATCAAATAATGCATTATGTAAACTGCCTCTGCCGACCGCTTCAGCTCATGCAGTGATACTGAAATGGGTAGTTGGCGTTCTGAAGTGGGAGATATTGGTATTGTTGCGGGATTGATGGATCGGGGAAGAAGCCGTGATGAACAGCTGGTGAAGCAGTAGTGGTAATAGGGATAGATGAAGCGAATCCTGATGATGCTGCAGTAGAGAAGCCGGGAAACGGTATAGCTCCAGCCATATTTGCTCCGTGGAGGTACAGTTGCCAGTTAGCCCAGGGATCGAATCCTGTTGTCTTCTCTGTTGCTCCTTCCTGATGCATAAAAAATCATGAAATGATGGAAAGCAGCAACTCATTATTTCTAACAAATTGAACGCAACACCACTGAAATACCACATGGTGTGGTTTCGTTCTTTATCTATAAACGGTTTGGGAAGTCGTATTGTCGATTACACTCAGGATAGAATATTTCAGGTAACTCCGTTCCATTATCATCGGATTCAATGCTGAACCATTTAGTGTTCAGTTGAGTTCTTCCGTTGCAGGATCTTGTGAATGGGACTCATCATTTTCAGCTAAATATGTTAAATTGTAATTAATCTAAGCCAGCAGTAAATACAAGAGTGTGAAGACGATAAGAGAACTAGTGTTACCTCAAAGCTGGGAAAGAATAGAGGATTCGGAGTGCCCCAGGCGGGAGCCTGATTAGATGCAAATGCCTGGCTATGGGTTGCTGCAGGAACAAGACCTGCAGAATTCCAGCTCTGCAACTGCAGGGCGACAAAAGCCCAAATGACCATATGCAAGAAAAAGCTCTGATACGTGTTCATATAGATTACACAAGGAGCCATCCGACGAGAATTCACGTTGTGCATAAGGTACATACGTTCATTGCACACTATTTTGTAACCTAGATTTTCGATTGGATGTTGTCACCGTCATGTAATGAAACCCTGCATCATAAAATTACTATATCTATAGTTTGGAAGTTTAGAGTGGGGGATTGCATAGGAACTCACTTTTGCTCTAACGACTGAGGAGTTCGGGGCATTGTCGAGGCGAGGAGTGCCAATACCCAAGTTGAGGTCAAGAAAAAGATGCTGACCTGCATTATAAGTTCAGTGCATTATTTATCATATAAGACACTGAAATACTCCAGTAAAATAATGTCTGTACGCTGTATACAGTAGGATTCTGCCTTCGTTATACCTCCGGTTTCAGCCTCGGACATGAGCTCCTGTGTGTATATGCTAGGATCAAAGTTGGTGATAGCTTCCTTGCCATTGCATTGCAGGGCAGCCTTGTCATAAGCCCTGATCGCAGTAGCGCAAAACCAACACAGCTCATAAAATTTGACAGGACAGGGATAGCAGATGGAAATCAGAGTGAAGATTAAGATATAAACCTTGCAGCTTCCGTTTCTGTGTCATACAGACCGAGATATATATACCTGAAACCACCACGGCAAGACGATTAGAGTGACCAGATAGTCAGTGCAAATATCGGGAGGTGGAACCAGTGCAAATGTTATAAGAAGATGCATATGGCATCGGCTTATAAGAATGATATGATTTCAGATTCTGGCATCCTTACTTCTTGCCCAGTAGCTGGCCCATCCGGGCCTCCCATCGTCCACACTTATGCAGTGTCACGCCCCTGAACTTTGAGCTTCCTCTTGCAAAACCACTGCTCTGGCGGCGAAGGATATGCACAAACTCTTCCTTTGTCGAGTTCTTCATCTACAGAAATCCATAGCAGCAATAAACAAACAAATAAACAGCAAAACTATAGTCATTTGCAGCATGCGACCAAGGAACAAATCAAAAGAGCCAACCCACCTGAATAAGATCATCTTCATAGTCACTGATATCAAAATTGATATCAGCCTCGACACCGCGAAACTTGATGGCTGCTCTGTCATAAGCCCTGAATCAACTACGCTATTCAATGAGAAGTACACTAAAGCAAAAGCATATTTATAAAAAAATGCAGCGAAAAATAACAGGAAGCAGAACATTCAAAGGAAATTTAAGCAAATGTAACTAGTTCTTATCTAAACGAACTCTTTCACCCCAACTGCTATGGAACAAAGATGCTGAATCATACCTAGCGGCGGCATGTGCAGTATCGAATCCTCCTGTGAATAAACGCAGATGCTTAATAACAGAATCATTTCACAAGCTGTTTAATTATGTTATAGAGTCAATATTGGACCACATGGTATCAAATTTGACTGGACAAGTCCAACAAAGAGAAAAAAACACGCGCACAATCACAACAAATTAAGTTACTCTTACCCAAGTACACTTGCTTGCCACAGTCCCTGCAAAAACCCAGTGGATATCATGAGATTTTGCCCGCAAAACAAAGAGGCTAAAACCACAAAGTACATCAAACAGCAAAATCAAATTTCATCATCAAGGATTTCCACCACAAAAGCCTCAAAAAACAAACTCTCACATCAACAATCATATTCATCCACCTAGGCCATAACATCATCTCATCATCTTACATATCAACTCCGCCAATGTAGCTGCATAGAGATAATCTCAAAACCTACGGGTATCGTATTATATTGTTTATGTATAATCATAAATTAATCCACTGGATCACGATATCAATGTATGGTATATGTATCTCAACATGCACCCTCACATGAACAATATATTTCCCGTCATCATCACTTACATTGTAAATGAGGACCATGATATCGAACATAGGAGCCTCGGTCACATCAGTTACTATGTCGAGAAGGTAACTATATCAGACTATCACAACCTCAAAACAGGACCATTACATGTGCCTTAACAGTATGAATACTAACACTACTCTACGAGACTACGATCAAACTATTAAGCCAAACCCAAAAACTCCCACATCTACATGATCAAAACCTAAACCAAAACCCAACACAATGCAAAACCCCAATTCTCACAAACCCCACATAATCAAATCCCCAATCAACACCATATCATCAAAACGCAAACACAGATGGTCATGAACAAACAAACCAACCAACAAGCACATCGCCTCATTCTCACCAGATATGAGATTCCCATCTCCCGGTTCTCCGATAAAACGTAACCCCGCGATACTGTGAGCTCCTCGACCTCGGCCCCCTCCTACTCTTCTTCACCCCCACCACCACTCCCGCCGCCCCCGTCACCACAAACCCATTTCCCAACCTCACATTCCCACTTGACTGACAACCCAGATCGCCGATCATGGGGAAAAACTGCCTAGTAACAACCACATCATGATCCCCAACCGCCACCTCATACCCATTATCGTTGTTTGTCCCGGCATTGGCGGAGGAGTTGTCGGAAGATGTGTCGGGGACGATGATGATGGGGTTGTTGTTGATGGTGGATGAAATGGATGTGAGGGAATCGGAGTTGGGGTGGTGGTGGTGGGATATTGAGGATTTGGAATCGTCGGCGGGGATGAGATTGAGGTCCAGCATTTGGGAGTTTTGGGGGTGAGATTGAATTGAAGTGGTGGACTGGAGTGGAGAGGAAGCAATGAATGGGGTTCAGAGAGGAGAGGACGACGCCATGGGAGGAGAAGTTGCAGAGGAGAGGGTGGTGTGTGGGTTGTTTATATGGGGAGGGGGGAGGGTAAAATGGGGAGGAACAATGTTAAAGACAATTGCTTTTATGCTGACGCTTGTTAGATTCTATTGGTTTTTTAAGACATGAGAAATGTTAAATAAATTATTTATGTATTTTTTATTTGGATATTTTTATTTACATTGATTCATTGGTGATAGTCGTATTTATGTCATGTGTAATTGGGTAATGCAATCCCAAAATTCATTGATGCAAGAAAAAATATTCAAATTAGCATTCCTAATTGGGACATTGATCACATTAAATTTTTTAAGGGTTTAAAGTTTGTGTGAAACTATATGTTTCATTGATTGTTTAAGAATCTCTTATGATAAAAAAAAAAATAAAGATAAAAAAAATCTAATAAATACCTCAAATATTACATATTACAAGAGCAAATTGTGGAGTGCTCAAAAGAAAATATGAATTCAATTATGCCTAACCTCTTTCATCCTCAATCCAATTTTGGATAATTTTTGTCAGATAACGTGTTTATATGAAAACCAACATAAAACACAGTTTCCTAATCACTATACAGAAACAACTACAGTTTGACTTAGCCTGGAAAATTACCGTGGAAAATTACACTGAAGTGTAGATTTTGATGGAGCGTGAGGCGTAAGCGCGTTGTGTGTGGGGAAGTGAGAGTGGGAGTGGTAGGGGTTTGTTTCTGTTGGGTTGAGCGGAGAATTATTAGTGGGACGGCCAGCGAGCCCAGCAGTTACACTCGAGCAGCCTTGTGAGTGACATTGTGCCCCACTCGCTCTCCCAGCGCGTTGACCAACTGGCCCTCGTGCTAAAATTGGATCTGATGATTAACAATAAAAATACGATTCGACGCAAGGGAGAAAAAGTACTGAAGCACACAGCTTAAATATACGTACTCATCTATGTTAGTACTCCTAAAACAACCATGATCCTATTACATTACATCCTAACCATTAATCAAAGAAATTACCCTCTGTTTTCAACAAGCTTAGTGTTGTGCTCCATCGAATAGATCCACTTCGTCCTAAAATAAATGAAGATTTGATTATTTTACAGTTATCCAACATGCTGTTTAGGGTGCTTCATTTTTTATCTAGTCAATATAACAAAATTACAGTCACTAGGTTAATATTCAAATACATATCTTACATAAGTATTAGTGTTTTCAGATAGTTTTTTGAAAATTGAGATCTGAATATCCCACGACATGAATTAAATTTCGAATTTGTAAAAATACAAAATTAAAATATTATATTTATATTGGGACAGAGGGAGCAAGATAGAAAGCTGTGGTATGTGGCTTCATTCACTAGGCGGATATCAGCAAGGACAAAGCTGATGAATTAAGGTCCTGTGCATGAAAGGCGACGATCGTCACTCATGCTGATAATCATAGTTGATCGATTGAACATGGCGCTAGCAGCAAGGGGGTATCGTGGTGCGAGTCTTCCTAGTACGATGTATGCACATACTAACTTATAACATCATCAAACACAGTTTACTATGTTCCTTCACTTTCTACTATCAAATGAAGCTCTAAGTTACTTATATCTGATATTTATCCGTCTTTCTTAGTCACGCATCACATCCGCATTCTTATCTAGATTGCCACACGACACATAAGAGATGGGGAGATAGGAATACTAACCGAATTGGTTCAGCTCAATGTTGGACATATTGATAAGGTCTCTCGTCAATGATAAAACCTGCAGAAAATCGAATTAGAAATCTGCAACAAGATCACAAAACAGGAGGAAAACAGATACTACATGCTACAGTAGAGACAGCTGGTCACCCTGGAAGAACAGAATGGTGAAGCTCAAAAGGAAACAAAATTGAAGAACACTCCTTGAATACTAAACAGAAACACTCACTTTCAAGCAACCTCGAAGATTCGATACACTTAAAGCCTGTCACAATAGTTTGGGGTCGAAGAGTAAGCATAATTACATCCTGAGGCAGAGCTTTAAAGCAAATGTCACAGAATAAGATCTTGGCGACTTAATGCTTCGTATTTGATAGGATTCATCTTTTAACCTTTGAAACATGGCCTTTCGCTCCTGGATCAAAAGCACATTGTCAATACTGCTATGAACTTGAATCTTTGAAGTCTGAAACATAATGCATCCGGCGTGCGGCTGCAAATAAAGAAGAAAAGCAAGAGAAGCTATACAACATAAGAAGGAAAAGAAAGGGAAGATAGTAGAATACTAGAATGGAGATAACCATCAAAGAAGGTATTATATACGGTGCAGATGCAGCAAACTTTCAGCTCGAGGGAACTCAGCTGCTGCTAGCAATGCACGCTAGAGGTCCGAACTCCTCCAAATATGCCATAAGTGACTTGGAAAATATCCATGGATCCACATCCCCTGAGAGCAGACATTGCAAGGTTAGTTTCCCAAGAAAGGATTAGCAAGTAATAGTCATAAGTAAATTAAAGGAAAGCAAAGAAAACCACCATGCCATTCATACTGATAATAGCATGATCTTGGATGGTACCAACTTTAAGAGAAGGAAAGTTTATGAGGATAGAAGGTCATGCCATGTAGAATTCTTAAAATAAGTGGTAGTTTCCCAAGCAAGTACCTGTCGTGAAAATATAAATAAAAATAAAGCAAAGCTAAAAAAAAATCAGACAGATTTTAGCTCAAGTTAAATTGACTCTGATTTCCGACAATATTAGCAGCCAGCGGCATTGATAAGGCTGAGCTGCTTTGCATTTGGGACGAGCTGGAGTGCATGAGTTGCTGCAACCCTCTTTTGAAAATTCAGAGAACATCTCAAAGCAAAGCTTCTAATCTCGAGAGAGTAAACTTATGCTCCACAGCTCCAGTGATTATGCTGCTTACTGCTATGATCTTCCATCCCCACAACGACATTAGGGAATCACCCCTAGTCGTGGGAGATGAAGATCAGATTCAAAGGACATTGCTTCTACGGTCTCCAATCCCCTCAACGGCGCTAGGGAATCACCCCTTATCGTTGGGTGAAGAAGATAATTGTAACCTTTATCTTTGCGATCTTTGATCCCCACAGCGACACTAGGGAATATCACCCCTGGTCACCGGGAGATGAAGAATGTCGGAGTAAGAGGAGATTGTATCTGTGTTCGAACACCACAACGGCATTAAGGAATCACCCCCAATTATTGGGATACAAAGAGCACATTCGGACAAGGTTTCCACTTCGATCCACCCCCTGGTCACCGATAAGATCATACCTGAATGATTGTTGTCACAATATTTGATCCCTAGAGCGGCCCTAGGAAATCACCCCTTCCGCTAAGAGACCGAGAAAATCAAATCCAAGTCACTCACGGCCATCTTGAATCCTGGGACAAAGTTAGCGTTTCAGCCCGTTGCTTGTAGTCAAGGATCAGATCTAAAATTAACCAACACTACAACCTCAAACCCCTCACCGCAGCGCTGGGGAATCACCCCCGGTGGCTATGAGTCGAGGAAGATCATATCTGAATTATTATCATCGCAATTCTCAGATCCGCACAGCGGGGCTAGTAAATCACCCCCATCCGCTTGAACACCAAGAAAATCACTTCCGAAATCATTCACACCCGTGTTGATCGATCCCACTACGAAATTAGGTTTTCAGCCCCGAAGACCAAAATCAGATCCCCACCACGACCGTAGGGAATCACCCCCGGTCGCAGCGAGACGAAAATCGCATCTCAATCGACATCGAATCCTCACGTTGAACTCAGAGACTCGCAGGGCCTCATCCCCACCACGGTCGTCGCAATCTCCTCGATCCCGTTGGCGATGAATCGGGGAATCACCCCCGGTCGATCTCAATCGATCGATCTTCGATCTCCGATACGGCGTTGGGGTTTCACCCCTGGTCGCCGGAGAAGAGAAGATGATCGGAATCGACTTTGATCGATCGCTGATGGGATTTTGGATCTGCGGCGAGGTGTTAGGGTTTCGCCGATGCGAGTCGAGTGGATGCGAGGTTGGGTCATGGGAGTTTATAGAGGATGGGAAAATAGCCGTTGTTGAAGGGTGACTCTTGCGTGAGGACAACGCAGTGGGCGTCTCGTCTTAATTAATGATCATAGATCATTACTTTCCATCCCCAATGTCAATTTATTTATAATATTTTTATTTTTTTTATTTGAAGCTCAATTATATTAATATAATTAAATTATTATTATTATTTTAATTTTCTTTCTTAAATCGTATTTGCATTCAATTATCATTAAAAAAAAATTCTTTATTCATCAAATTTCATACAAATTCAACACACATAAAATTCTGTGTATTGAATCAAACCGTTGTAAATAAATTGAAATAGAGAGAGTACGATTTTATTTTTCTAATTACTGTATGATACACTTTCTTCTGTCCCAAAAGAATTACTCCCCCATCCCACGAAAATTATAATATTTTGATTAGAATCGAAAATTTATGTACATTAAATTTTTATTGAATTATATTAAAAATATAATTTATTGTAACATCTCTAAGAGGAGTTAGTGAGTGTAATAATTGATGTGATATTATCTCATATCAAATTAGGAATATTACAATTTTTATGAGACATCCAAATTTACTTATCATAACTAAGTGACAATGGCTACGCAATCTCAAATTTATCTTCATGATGATGAAATAGAACTCTGCTTTCTATTGACGTATGCCAGGGAGCGAAAAAAAAGTTCAGATAATTCATTTTGGATCGGGCTTATTAGTGTAAGTGTAACCTTTCGATGGGAGTAGGAGAATGTAGCGATCAGCTCGAGTTAATGAAGCAGTGCCGAACAGCGTAGAATCAAGCCAGAACTTGCATCTCGCCAAAACAACAGCTAATTACCATAGCACCATGTACAAATCCCTTGGATGTGTAGACAGTTTCCAGTTTATCGATCACTCTTCTGTTGAGGTGAATGATGGTGGTATACATCTCGGCGGTTTCTTTCTTTACAACTTTTAACCTGAAGCTAAAAAAGGAAAAAGGCAAAGATATCAATTATGAGTCACAGTAGTCACTTGACGCATCAGCAAGATACAACGTCGCTTTGTTTGTTCCCTGTGCTTTCAGCAGGAGTCGTCACGGTTTTGGTTTTAACATCGTATGAAGACAATACCTTCTTCTGCATTCAGAAACAAATAGATTATACAGCTAGTCAAACTAACTTCGTGTCAGTTAATGGATCAATATCACAGAGATTATAGAGTATCACAATACAAGTTAAAGCAGTTCAAGCAGGGCCGATTCAATGTCACATATATATCAATTGAATGATGCATAGCATCACTTGAAATCATCAGATATCAGGGTATTTTTTAATGGGATTAGACACATGAATCTCTTCTCGATATGGACAACTATGTATGAAGCAAGATATCCATGTCCAATTCTTATAAATTCGTGGAAGTGTTCTTTAGTCTACCTATGCTTCTTTGTTTCTACGTAAATCATTTTTGACTTCTCAGGGATCATCTATGCAGTATGCATACCATGCCCAAACCCATTCAAAAACTTCCCTAATCTATATAAGAGGTTGCGAAGTTGTCTACAGACCACCATAACAAGAGATCTTAACACGCACCATTGGTTCAAAATCAGGACTGGACAGGTTGATTGTAAGATTTCTCATCAGCAACAGAACCTGCAGAAACGTCAAAACAAATATACCCATCAGATTAGATCACATAATGGAGAAAGAAGCAGAGGTGACGGTAGAGTGGACATAGCCAGCCACCAGGTACCTACGACATAAATCTACAGCACGAACTGAGGGGGGAAATTTCAGAATGCAGCAAAATTGATGGGTGCTCTGTTATAGATACTAAACCCATATCGAAGTGTGGGTACAAACCTACAACAATATAAATAGATCATGGACCTCTCCTCCTATTGGCAATTGGTTTTAGGAGTGAACCTCATGTTTCTACATGCTCCACAAATTAATAATCGAATCACTCACTTAAAAGATGAAATGTCTCCGACTGTGTGACCATGTAACCAATTGTACCGAAACGACGCTAAATTCCTCGAGGTTTAAGCATTGCTAAGTTCAACAAAGCTTTTCGACGCTCTGAGCTCTTGAAAAAGAAAACCCAAGGAGGAAGGCCTTAGTAACTCACCGTTTCGAAATTGATAGGATCCATCTCTTTGAGCTTCTGAACATGACCTTCAGTGCCTGGGTCAAACACACTCCCAATAAAGCTGTAGACTTCCATGAAATCTGGCAAGCCTGAAATACGCGATTGAGATGAGAAACAACCCAGCACACAATGGAATAATTCAACAATCAAGAGTTTTAAAGTAGCATAATGCTCAAATTATTGATGATTGCAAGGGAATTATGGGCGTCACTTTCTAGAACACAGATGTCAGACCATGCAGATACATACAAAAAGAAAAAAGAACAGAGAAAGCGCAGATGGCAGAAGAGAGTTAGAATGAAAGTAGTTATTGCAGACTGAACCTTTCAGCTGTTGAGGCAACTCGGTAGCTGGTAGCACCGTGCTTGAGTTCCCAAATCCACCAGCCGAGCCATCAGTGACGGTTGTAAGCCTTGGACTAACATCAGCTGAAAAAAGTTATGTCAACATAAGTACGTTCCCAAGCAAAGACTTTATCAAGTATCTGTCATATTCAATAAATATGAAGATAAAACCATGCCTTCAGCACTATTAGAAGTAGGATCATCCAAGAATGGGATCATTGCGCCTGGGGGGAAGTGTACAAGGACAGAAGCATCATCCCATGTAGGATATCCAGGAACAATGGTCGCTTGAATTGGCCCTAGAACTGTTAATTTTTTCCAGACACAGATTTTAGCTTCACTATAAATTTTAAAATCAAATCCAATATTGTTAATAATCTCAGCGCCATTCGACAAATTACCTTTTGGCGCCTTCTGTGGATAAGGATGAGCTGCTTTTCTTTTGGGGCGAGGTGGAGGCACATGTGCTGCTGTTCCACTCTTTTGAACTTTCAGAAAGTATTTCTGGGCGTGGCTTCGGATCTATGAAGAGGATTACGAAAAGAAACTCAGAAAACTTAATCATGAGTAAGACTAAAATATGACAATGAACACTTCAGGAGTTCCTAAAAGAAAATGTATGTCTGAATGCGGAACCAGCAAAATGAAAAATTCAAGAAGTTGAGCTAACTGCACTCACATGATATACTCAACAATACATAAGTCTCCTGCTTAATAAAAGGAGGGTTAGACATATGCAACGTGACCCTGCATTACAGAGAGTCTGTAACACAATAAATAACAAGTAAAACTGATCCTACCGTACGTAAATTACTCACAATACCAAAAATGAATTAGTTTCCATTTGATGGTCATAGTGGTGACTATTAGATGATGTCTTACTGTGGCTGAAGTGTTTCGCAGAGAGAATGAAGGTAGGCATGTAGATACATGTGACGCAAGAAACCATGACTTAACACCGGATTAAACAAGTAATGCTAGCGATGATCAAAATTTATGAACAGAACAAGTAAGTGAACAAACCTGGATGACTGTCTTTGAACCAATGAAGACTTCAATTTTCTTCCAATCGCGATCAAACCTAGACATCCCACAAAGACACGAGAACAAACTACTTTAGCATCCTCTGTATCACATCGTTATTCCACACAACCAAACACGATACATACATACACACATACTTCAGCAATGCACGATCACCAACCCCTAGACCATGAAGAATCATTAGATCATTCACTGGTTCCACACCACATTATCACCATGACCCTTTATTATACAAAGTCACATGCCAAACATGCAACCATCAAGGGAAGGCTCAAATTTCATAAATATGCCAGTTCTTGACGTGATAACAGAAAGCTTTCATGTAACCATTGCAAGCTCAACTGTTATAACCACAAACTCTAAATCATCAATGCAAATGTTCAAAAACTCAAAACCATTTTTCAACTCTAAACCATCATTATCCACACGAGCATAAACAAATAAGCCACCTAACGACATTCATGAACCGCGAACTAAAGGTCTCAGAGTTCGTCCAAACAATAGTCCTATTCGCGATCCTGGCTCCATATAGCGTAGACCTCCAAACATTTCGATGTTCAAAGGTCGGCGTATTGTCTTTGAAACCCTAAAAAGAGCATCCAGCACCAACAACAAACACATACAGTAGAAGAAAAACATTAAATAATCCTCAATCTCAGCAACATATTGTTTCAATCACAACAAACGATCGTCTAACCTAATCTCCTTCCTCGATCTATCAATAACACATAGATAGCGGCGGCGACGACGAGCGAGATGAAACCGAACCACAATTCGATCAACAAAACATGAAAAATAATCGGACTCACAGCTCGAGAGCTTCGAGGAACTTGTCGTGCTCTTCGTCGGTCCAACTCTCTCTCGACTTCGTGATCGTGTACTGTTTCCTCACCTTCTTCCCGTGCGCGTCCGACGCCGCCGGCAAAGAATTCGACGCCGGCGCCGGCGGTGATTCCGATATCATCGCAAGTTCAGGTTTCTCTTATCATCGCCGCCAGGGTGGTTGTTCAGGCAAGATTGTACGGAGAGGGGAATGAGAATTTGTGGATGAGATGAAACGAGAAGTGTCGTGTTGGCTACACAGTTCTGGTGGGGCACACTTGTGAGTGTGAGGTTGTAAACAATTTTCTATGTAACATGAAAAAAAGTTCGGGTTATTCTGGTTGTTGATTGGATACGAAATACTAGCATACAAAGTTTTAACAGTATGGATGATGTGCTTTTATTATCAAACTTGATTATTGTTAGGTATAGAGATGATTTTTATAGCGGTTTTGATTTTCATTTTCATTTTTATGTTAGAATCAATAATAAGAAGTTAAGGGTTATTTTGATTTTTGATTGGATATGAAATATACGTAGTTTTGTCTTAATGTAACAGTTTGCATGATGTGCTTTAATGTCTAGAGTTTGACAAGTATGGAATAAAGCAAATTACTCTGTGATAATTCGTTATTTTTATAATCATGAAATCAGGGGTTCGATATTTGAAAATATCGAAAAACAGCCTCTCGATATAAAAATAGGAATAAGACAATATTGTGTGCATCATCCTATCTTACAATGTTATTTTTTATTAATATCGTTTGATCGTCCCGTGGATCATTTGTAACATCGTTAATTTTATTATTCATGTGGTCGAATATTGCGATTATTGTTGGATGAGTGAATATTTGTTTTTCAGCGGAAGAATCCCGATAAATAAAAATATTGTGTCACATGTTTCCATATCTCAACTTTCAAATGAATGCAAGTAGAAAAGGGAAACTATTGCCTGCGCAAAACAGAATAGCATAATTGCAACTTTGGCATTTTGGAATCAGAATATGATCATTAAAAGTTTGGATAATTATAACTTTGAGGAGACAACCCTTTTCCTTGCATGATTTTGGGGAATATCTTCTGCTTCTAGACCACCCTTTTCCCTCTCATTTTTCCAAATAATCAATGTGCTTTCTTCTTTCTTCAATTGCATAGCCTTAGGCAAGTCCTTATCCTGGAGCATAAAACATCATCAGGATTGGATCGCGAGCGATATATGATGATCATGTTGTCGCGATTATTATAAATAAGAAACCATTTGCGTCCTTGATATGGCCAACTCGATAAAAAGATTCACTTCCTCGTTCTTCCCCTTCGGCTCATCTTTGTTTCGCTATCAGCATACCTCGAAAGGGATGGCCAAGGGTCGGCCGCTTTCATTGCAGGTTCTGCTTTCATTCCCTTCAACTAGCTTCGCCGCCTCTCTTTAAACCTTTTTGTGATTTTGATCCCTTTGTCATAGCTTTTGATCTGTTTTTTCTTGTGCACTGAGATGAGTTTTCTCATTTGATCCCTTATGGGTTTTCTTTTCTTCCCTTTGAATTTTGTTCTGACTGTTTTGATGGTTTCATTAACATATTTGAGGAAGGATTGCTTATCATTGAGCTATTTTTTTTTTACAAACTCATTAATTAAAATTTCAAAAAGGTTGAGTTATTGTTAGAATGGTAAAAAAATATGCTACTCCTTGTTTTTTGATGTGCAGACTGTTCACCTCAAGGTGAGAATGTGTTGCGCTGGATGCGAGAGGGTTGTAAAGGACGCAATTCTGAAGCTTAAAGGTATAATTATTTTCAGCCGGTGGCGCGATATCAAGAACAATGTTATATCAGCGTCAAAAACATGTTATTGATCTAACACGTGAAAAATTCGACAGGGGTTGATTCAGTGGAAGTAGACCTAGAGATGGAGAAGGTAACGGTCATCGGATACGTCGACAGGAACAAAGTCCTCAAGGCGGTGAGGAGGGCAGGGAAGAGGGCGGAGTTCTGGCCGTACCCTAACCCTCCTCTTTACTTCACGTCAACCAACGAGTACTTCAAGGACCTGGCGAACGACTACAAGGAGAGCTACAACTATTACCGCCATGGCTATAATGTCGCTGACAAACATGGCAATATCCCGGCCACTCACCGTGGCGACGACAAAGTCAGCAACATGTTCAATGATGACAATGTCAATTCCTGCTCTGTTATGTAGCACAGCAGCTGAGCAGCAAGCTTTCATGGGATTGTGGCGCGATGCGTAATATTGTTTCTATGTAGCTAGTTATTGGTTCGTTGTTGTTCTGCTTTTGGGTAATCATGTATGATAAGCAGCTTATTATCATCACCTGAAGTAAACCATGTATAAAGCTAAGCCAGAGTATGCAAATTAGTAGTACTATTTTCAGCATCCAAGAGTGTTTCGAGTCTGTTAAATTTTACATTAAACCCGTTCAGTTTGTACAAAAGCAATATTGCTTAATCGTATTCGTCTAGTTATCATCTTAGATGACTCGAGTGTATAGAATCTACTTGGTGGCTTCATAAACACATCACGAGGTATAGTATATCACGAAACTTTTAGGCATATGTCGTAACACACACATTCATGTGTGTAGCTAAATTGAACAACGATAACAAAAATAAATCAAAGACAACCCCCGATCTGATAATTAAAAACATTGTTTATGTACTATAATATAATACTAAAACAACAGAATAAGGTTGCAGTATATTATCATTATTCAACTTCAACTGATCTCCTTCCATGTAAATAAGGTTATTCTGTATACGACTGACATTATTTACAATATCATATCTCATTAGTTAGGATATTTTCCCTTTATGTTTTGATATTCTACCGTTGTAAAACAAAATCATAGGAGATAATATCTCCCTCCTTGCTGTATATATTGTAAATGAGTCGATCAATGAAAACATACAATTCAAATTCTAAATCTCCATCTTCAACTTTTGTTATGGTATCAGAGCAATCGCTCTTCAGTTGAGCATCGATTCTGATGGCTTCCACAGATTCGAGACAAAGCTCCACCACCACCCTCAATAATCAGCCCAGTCTGGCAACGAACCAGAACACTGTCGATAGCATCGCAAATCCATACTACCTACATCCCTCTGATAACCCAGGCACTAATTTGGCCAGTCATCCGTTGACAGGAGACAACTACACCACATGGCGATGCACCATGATAATGGCTTTCTCCGCCAAGAATAAGCTTGGGTTTCTGGATGGCTCGATCAAGAAACAGCTGCAGACGACCCAAATTATGAGGCATGGATCCGCGTCAACAATATGGCCCTATCGTGGCTTCTCAACTCTATCCATCGAGACCTTGCAGCCTCGGTGCTATACGCGGACTCTGCTGCCACTGTATGGAAGGATCTCCACGACAGGTTCTCACCATCAAATGGACCTCGGATTTTTGCTCTTGAACGGACCATTGCCACACTTCAACAAGGCAGTAACAGCGTCGCTGTCTATTTCAATTCCTTGAAGGGATACTGGGATGAATTGACAACATACAGCCCGCTCCCTTCATGTACATGTGGAGAATATAAGACATTTGTCACCCATGCCCAGAATCGTCAACTAATGCAATTCCTTATAGGTTTGAACGATATTTATGGACCGATACGAAGTCAAATTCTTCTTCAAGACCCGCTACCAAGCTTGGGAAGAGCCTATTCACTTGTCCTATAAGACGAGTCACAAAGGCTCCTGCAGATCCCCTCAACAACAGAGGGATCTGCACTACTTCATATATTTACGAAAAGGGAACAAGTTCTGTAAATGCAACAACTCATTCTCGATTGATAGATTCACGAGCAGAGTCGAAAGAAAGGTGCTCTTATTATAACATCATGGGTCATGCACGAGATGTTTGTTATAAATTGAATGGCTATCCTCCACATCATAAAGCGACTCAACGAAATCAACGACGAGACATTACGCCGCCAACAACAATAACAAACAGAGCATTTACTGCTGCCACTACACAGAGCCCGTTACTAACAACGGATCAATACCAACGTCTTCTTCAACTACTCAATGAGGAACATGTACAACCATCTGCTAACCTATCAGGTACGTCTCTATGTTTTGCATTACAAACAGGTTGGTCGCCACTTTGGATTCACTTTGGATTCTAGATAGTGGAGCCACTGACCATGTTACGCATTTACCACATTTATTAAAAGACACCTACATTCCTTGCACCTCGTCCATTGGAGTCCCCGATGGTAGGCAAGTTCCAATCACCATGGCCGACTCAATGCAATTGATGCCCAATATTTGCATAACAAATGTATTATGTACACCTTCATTCAAACATAACCTATTATCCGTTCAAAAACTTGTCACCCAATCAAATATATCTGTCATATTTTTTGAATCTCATTGCGTTCTACAGGACCGCTTGACAGGGACGGAGATTGGATGGGGCCATGAACGCGACAGTTTATATTATCTCAATCATGTGTCTAAGCCTCAAATACTCCACACTGGCTCCTCTATGTTCGAGCTTTGGCACAAACGACTCCGACACCCTTCGTATGCTACCATTCTTGCTTTAAAAGAATTATTAGCTATTACTCTGTCATCCCCTCAACCTACTTGTGATATTTATCCGCTAGCCAAACAACGGCGTTTGCCATTTCCACATCATTTAATTTCTAGTAGTTTGTCTTTTCAAATAATCCATTGTGATATATGGAGTCCTTACTCTCCTACATTAACCAATGCTCGCTATTTTCTAACTATCATTGATGACTTCTCTCGATGCACTTGGACGTTTCTTATGAAGCATAGAAGTGATTGTTATACCCTACTTTGTGATTTTTGGGCTCATGTCAAAACACAATATAATTATCCTATCAAAATCATCCGTACCGACAATGATACAGAGTTGTCTAATTCAATGCAAACATTTTTTTCATAACAATGAAATTATACGCCATCATACCATGGTCGTCACTCCCCAACAAAATAGCGTTGTCGAACGCAAACATGGTCATCTTCTAAGTATTGCACGTGCACTTCGTTTCAATTCCAGCCTTCCTCTTCGTTTTTGGGTTGATTGTGTCCTCATGGCTACTCACCTCATTAATAAATTACCTACGCCAAAGCTGAATGGTAAATCACCTTGTGAACGTTTATTAAACAAAGTGCCGGATTACACATCTCTCCGTACATTCGATGTCTATCTTTTGTGTCAATGGGTCATCTCCATCACGATAAATTTGGACCTCGCGCTATAAAATGTGTCTTTCTTGGATACCCATTGGGACAAAAAAGGTATCGTCTTTTTGATCTTGAAAATAATAAATATTTTAATAGTTGAGATGTTTTTTTTTCACGAATCTAATTTTTCTTTTCTCAATCAATTGGCTCCATCGGATAAACACAATTCATTAGTCCTTCCCCTTGCACTTTCTAACTACCAAGACTCATTTGATTTTCAAACCATGTCCCATGACTCCACCCAAAAATCAAACGCTCAGGAACTTTTTCCCATGAGTGTCGCGCCGACCCACTCCGAGGGCCACTCAAGCACTTCCTCTCTCATACCTAACACACAAAAGGAGTCAAACCTTCCCATACCCATTGCCATAAATGTGCCTGAGCCAACTCCTAATCAATCTTGTTCTCCCCTCCATAGTCAGAAAACAGACCATTGTCAACCACGATATCCCACTCGTGACCGTCATCCGCCTCCAAAATTAAACGACTATGAATACGACCTCGTTTTAAGCCCCGTTCCCGATCGTAAGCGACCGTCTGTAGGTTCACCTTATCCCATCTCTGATTATTTATCATATGAAAATACTAGCCCTGTCCATCGTATATTCTTGTCTGCACTAACCCTTGAGCAGGATGTCACGGACTAACTAAGTGGAGAGGTTGGTCTTGAAAAATTCTCTAGAATTCTCCACAAACTTCATGACTCCTCCATACCTTTCTAGAGTTCTCTAGGGTTCTTCGAAATTTTCTAGAATTACCTAGAGTTAGGAAGAGTTCTCTAAAGAAGCCTATGTAAATATCTTGAGAGGAAGAGTCTAGATGCCAAATCTAGAACTCTCCATGAAGTTGTATATATAGGGGTGAGGCCTTTTGGCCAAACCATCTCATCTCATTTTTGCAAACACAAAGTATACATTGTAAGCTTCCAAGTGTTCTTAATATAAAGCTTGTTTTCAAGTCCAAAAACTCTCTTACGTTCTCAAGAATCACCTTTGAGTGACAAGTTAGGCTAAACTCGAGTGAAGGAGTGAGTAACTTGAGTGTCGCACGGGTAGCGAAATTCTAACCCCGTGACAGTTGGTATCAGAGCCTTGGTTTATACGAGAGATGGATTCAAGCATTGTAACCGAGCACGGAGAGGAGATGGCCACCATGAATGTCACCATGCGCAAGGAAAGGGGCAAATCGAAGGATGCCCGAGCGGCCGTGGAGTCACGACTCTCGCGGATAGAAGAGATCGTGACAAAGGTGTTGGAACGGCTTAAGGATGATATCCCTAGCAACGAGACCATGGAGGCGCGGGAGGAGGAAGACCTCAAAGGTGAGTTGCAAGGCATCCTCAATGCTTGTTTGGATAACCTTCGTAAAGAATTCCAAGAACAAATGGATGGCCTTCGTGCTGCTGTGGTCTCTCTTCAAGATGAGATCAAAGTGATTCGTGAGGATGCCACGCTATGCAAGGTCGCCATAGCGAACAACGCTCCTAACATGGGGTGAGGCACTCGGTTTGATCCACCCAAAGCGAAACCTTTCTCCGGAAAAAGGGATGCCAAGGAACTTGATACTTTCCTCTTCAACATGGAGCAATACTTTGAGCAGCTCAGGTTCGAAGATGCAGAGAGGAAGATCAAGACCGCAGCACCCTTTCTTTCGAACACAGCGTCAATGTGGTGGCGTCGTCGCTATAATGATATTCAAGCGAAGACGTTCACCCTTGACACGTGAGAAGAGTTCAAGAAGGATCTCAAGTTGCATTTCTAACCGGAGAATGCGCAACATGAGACGAAGAGGCAACTTCGCAAATTGAGACAAACCGACACGATTCGAGACTATGTGAAAAGCTTTACGGAGCTGCTCTTCCAAATCTCGGACATGACGGAAGATGACAAGCTCGTTTATTTCCTTGATGGTCTCCAACCTTGGGCTCAACAAGAGTTACAGCGACGCGGAGTACAAAATCTTGCCAATGCCATAGTAGCGGCGGAGTCTCTTGTTGAGTTCAAGAGGAACGATGCCTCACGGAGCAAGAGTTCGAAGGACAACTTTGAGAAAGATGGAGACAAGGAGGACAGAGGCAAGCAACCATCCAACTCCTCCAAAGATGGATCAAGCAAAAGCGACAACCGAGGGTGGAGCAAGACCAACTCCAAGGATGCGGGGAAGTCCAAAGGAGATGTCAAATGCTACTTATGCGATGGCCCTCACTATGTTCGTGAATGCCCAAAGAAGAAGGCACTCACGGCGATGGCGGCACGGGTAGAGGAGGAACCCGTCCAGGAGCTGATCAAGATGGGATCGCTCCGGATCCTCAATGCGGTGAAGACGTTGAAGGAGGAACCGTCATCAAAAGGGTTGATGTACATCGAAGCGCGGATCGAGCCGTACACAACCCGAGCCTTGGTTGATACCGGGGCAACACATAACTTTGTCTCGTTGGAAGAGGCAAAGAGACTTGGTCTCCAAGTGGTTGAAGAGAAGTGCTTACTCAAGGCAGTAAACTCGGAGGCCAAACCAATCTATGGCGTAGCCCATGGCGTGCGGCTATGCATTGGAGAATGGAAAGGAACGATTGATTTTTCGGTTGTTCCTATGGATGACTATCCACTTGTCCTTGGACTCGATTTCTTGGACAAAATAAAGGCGTTTCCGATCCCCTTTGCTAGCGCCATGTACATAGTAAAGGATGATGGAGTTTGCATGGTCCCAGTGGAGCGACAAGAGAAGACCAAGGGGAAGGTACTCTCGACCATGCAACTATCAAAGGGACTCAAGCAAGGGGAACCGACCTTCCTAACCACATTGAAGGTCGACGAGGCCCCTCAATTAGAAGAAGAGGTGCCACGGGAAATCACACAAGTGCTCGAGAGTTCTCCCACGTCATGCCGAAGGAACTCCCGAAGAAACTTCCACCAAGGAGGGAGGTGGATCACAAAATCGAATTGGAGCCGGGGACCCGGCCGCCCGCAAAGGCTCTATATCGGATGGCACCCACGGAGTTGGAGGAACTCCGGAAGCAACTAAAGGAGTTGTTGGATACCGGCTTTATCCAACCCTCCAAAGCGCCTTATGGAGCTCCCGTGTTATTCCAAAGGAAGAAGGACGGTTCCTTCGGTTGTGCATCGACTACCGGGCATTGAACAAGGTGACCGTCAAGAACAAGTATCACATTCCATTGATTACGGATTTCTTCGATCAACTTGGGCGAGCAAGATACTTCACTAAGTTGGACCTTGGGTCGGGATACTATCAAGTAAGGATCGCCGAAGGACACGAGGCCAAGAAGACGTGCGTAACGAGGTATGGCTCGTATGAATTTCTTGTTATGCCCTTCGGCCTTACAAACGCACCGGCTACGTTTTGCACGTTGATAAACAACATCTTCCATCCCTATCTTAACAAGTTCGTGGTGGTATATTTGGACGACATTGTCATATATAGTACCACGTTGGAAAAACATGCCCAACACTTGAGGACGGTATTTAAGGTTCTTGAGAGCAATGAGCTCTATGTCAAAAAGAAGAAGTGCTTATTCCCCCGTCAAGAAGTTTATTTTCTTGGGCACAAGATCAAGGATGGGAAGTTACTCATGGATAAAAGTAAGGTGCGGGCTATCCAAGATTGGGAGCCACCAACTAAAGTTCCGGAGCTTCGTTCCTTCCTTGGGTTAGCCAACTACTATCAGCGGTTCGTAAAAGGATACTCGGCAATGGTTGCCCCCTTGACGGATCTTTTGAAGAAGAACAAGACTTGGGTTTGGTCGGAGACATGCTCGAGGGCCTTCGAGGAAGTCAAGAAGGCCATGATGGAAGAACCCATTCTTACCCTAACCGATCACACCAAGCCTTTCGAAGTGCACACCGATGCCTCAGACTTTGCTATTGGAGGAGTTTTTATGCAAGAGAGACATCTAATAGCATATGAGAGCCGAAAACTCAATGAGACGGAGAGACGCTACACCGTCCATGAGAAGAAAATGACCGCGGTGGTGCATTGTCTTCAAACATGGCGGCATTACTTATTGGGAGCAAAGTTCGTATCGCAAGACAACATTTGCGACTCTATCAAGACCCCAAAGCACTCTCTTGGAGCAGATCAAGGAGGGGCTCAACCAAGATCCAATGGCGAGGAGTGCGGTATAACTCGCCAAGGAGGGAAAGACCCGTCGTTTTTGGCTCGAAGATGACATTCTTTATACAAAAGACAAGCGGGTCTATCTTCCCAAATGGAAAAACTTGAGGAAGGAGATCATTCAAGAGTGTCATGACTCTCAATGGGTCGGACATCCCGTGGTGCATCGCACTATGGCCTTGGTAAGTGAATGTTACTATTGGCCGAATATGGAAGCGGACGTGGAGACTTACGTGCGAACATGTCTTGTGTGCCAACAAGACAAGGTGGAGCAACGTTCGCTGGGAGGACTTTTAGAACCACTTTCTATTCCATCAAGACCATGGGAGAGTGTTTCCATGGACTTCATAAGTGCCCTGCCGAAATCCGAAGGGTGTGGGTCGATTATAGTGGTAGTCGACCGTTTCACCAAGTATGCGATATTTATTCCTGCTCCGACGGATTGCAAAGCCGAAGAAGCGGCACGTCTCTTCCTCAAGCATGTGGTGAAATATTGGGGAGTTCCGAGAAGCATAGTGAGCGATCGAGATCCTCGCTTCACGGATAGGTTTTGGACAGAGCTCTTCAAGCTTTTGGGAACGGATCTCAACTTCTCTACCAGCTTTCACCCCCAAACCGACGGCTAAACCGAACGGGTGAATGCTTTGTTGGAAGTTTACTTGATGCACTACGTAAGTGCCAATTAACAAGATTGGGCGAAATTGCTCGATGTTGCCCAATTCTCCTTTAACTTACAAAAGTCGGAGGCAACAGGGAGTAGTCCGTTCGAGTTAGCAACGGGACAACAACCCTTAACTCCGAATTCGCTTGCGGGTGGCTACACGGGGAGTAACCCCGCAGCTTTCAAGGTCGCAAAGGAGTGGCATGAACAAGCCGAGATGGCTCGCTCCTACCTCAACAAAGCGGCCAAGAAGATGAAGAAATGGGCCGACAAGCATCGTAGGCCTTTGGAGTTCCAAGTTGGCGATCTTGTCATGGTGAAGCTCATTCCCCAACAATACAAGATGCTGAGGAAGGTACATAAGGGGCTCGTTAGGAAGTACGAGGGGCCCTTCCCGATAATCAAGAAAGTGGGGAATGCATCTTATCACTTCAAACTCCCACCACGATTCAAGATTCATCCGGTCTTTCACGTAAGTCATCTCAAGCCATACCACCATGATGAGGAAGACCCGGATCGAGGCATATCAACCCGCGCACCAACAGGGGCGGTGACCACTTCTTACGACAAGGAAGTGGAGGAAATCATAGCAGATCGAGAGATCCGGAGGTCAAGGATACTGTGCTACAAGGAGTATTTTATCAAGTGGAAGAACTTGCCAATGAAGGAGGTAAGTTGGGAGCCCGAAGACTCGTTGTGGCAATTCAAGGATCAAATCGAGGCCTACAAGTCCGTCACGACGAGGACGTCTGTGACATAGGTGGAGGAGCATGTGACGGACTAGTTAAGTGGAGAGGTTGGTCTTGAAGAATTCTCTAGAATTCTCCACAAACTTCATGACTCCTCCATACCTTTCTAGAGTCCTCTAGGGTTCTCCGGAATTCTCTAGAATTACTTAGAGTTAGGAAGAGTTCTCTAGAGAAGTCTATGTAAATATCTTGAGAGGAAGAGTCTAGATGGCAAGTCTAAAACTCTCCATGAAGTTGTATATATAGGGGTG
Source organism: Drosera spatulata (assembly GCA_035668315.1). NCBI lineage: Eukaryota > Viridiplantae > Streptophyta > Magnoliopsida > Caryophyllales > Droseraceae > Drosera > Drosera spatulata. The sequence continues at coordinate 8,142 of JAOVYX010002145.1, read as the reverse complement.
AGGCCTTTTGGCCAAACCATCTCATCTCATCTCATTCTTACAAACACAAAGCATACATTGTAAACTTTCAAGTGTTCTTAATACAAAGCTTGTTTCCAAGTCCAAAAGCTCTCTTGCGTTCTCAAGAATCACCTTTGAGTGACAAGTTAGGCTGAACTCGATTGAAGGAATGAGTAACTTGAGTGCCGCACGGATAGCGAAATTCTAACCCCGTGACAAGGAGCCGACTTCTTTCTCTGCTGCAGTGAAAGATGCACGATGGAAAGCTGCCATGGCTGCTGAAATTCAAGCCTTGGAACTCAACCGCACATGGACAGCTACCACTCTCCCTCCTGGCAAAAGACCCATCGGATGCAAATAGGTATACAAGATCAAGCGTCGATCTGATGGCTCAATTGATCGATTCAAAGCTCGTTTTGTCGCAAAGGGATTCACTCAAACTGAAGGAATCGATTATCACGAGACATTCGCTCCGGTCGCAAAACTAGTCACAATTCGATGCATCCTTGCTGTCGCCGCCGCGCGTGGTTGGTCCATGCATCAAATGGATGTCAATAACGCCTTCCTTCATGGTGACTTACATGAAGAAGTTTACATGCGCATTCCTCCAGGATTTACAAAACAGGGGGAGAACACAGTTTGCAGGCTTCATAATTCCCTTTACGGATTAAAACAGGCCTCTCGTAACTGGTTCTCTAAACTGCACTCTGCTCTTATTGGTGCTGACTTCACACAGTCAAAAGCCGATTACTCACTATTTACCTCATCTTGAGCTTCTTCGTTCACTGTTGTCCTGGTTTATGTCGACGATCTTCTCATCACTGGCGACAATCCAACTTGTATCGCATTGCTGAAGAGATATCTTCATTCACAGTTCCAAATTAAAGACTTGGGCACCCTTCGGTATTTTCTTGGTATTGAAATTGATCATACCAAAGGAGGACTGCACCTATCACAAAAGAAAATATGCTCTGGACATCATCACGAATACAGGGCTGTTAGGCGCTGTCCTTGTGCATTCCCTATGGAGACCACTCTTTGACTCACTCCTAACGATGGCCGACTCTTGGACGATCCAACACCCTTTTGTCGGTTAGTAGGCAGGCTTCTCTACCTCATCGTGACACGCCCAGACATTACATTTTTCGTCAACTACTTGAGTCAATTCATGTCCAGACCGTGTGAGCCTCATTGGCAAGCTGCTTTGCGCATCTTCCGTTACCTAAAGTCTACTCCGAGAAAGGGTATATTTCTATCTTCTACCGGTCCCTTATAGTTACGAGCTTATAGATATGCCGATTGGGCTGCCTGGCCCACTACTCGTCGCTCTATTACTGGGTATCTCACCTTTCTTGGACAAAGCCCAATCTCTTGGAAGACTAAGAAACAACAAACAGTTTCCCGTTCATCTATCGAAGCTAAGTATCGGGCTATGGCCTCTGCTTCTTGCGAGATCACGTGGTTACACACTCTACTACATGATCTTCGTGTTCCTCATCATGCTGCCAAGCTCCACTGCGACAACCAAGCTGCTCTCCATATCACGTCTAATCCCGTTTTTCATGAACGGATCAAACATATCGAAATCGATTGTCATCTTATCCACTAGAAAATTCAATCTGGGTACATCAAAACAATGTTCACACCATTCAAGCAACAACTGGCTGATTTCCTGACAAAAGCCCTTGGGAAACATGACTTTCATCGACTTACATCTAAGGTGGTCCGTGATTCCCACTCTCCACCTTGAGTGAGAGTATTACCATTATTCATCTTCAGCTGATCTCCTTTCATGTAAATATGGTTAATCTATATATAACTGACATTATTTACGGTATCATATCTCAATAGTTAGGATATTTTATTTTTATGTTTTGATATTCTACCATTGTAAAACAAAATCATAGGAGATAATATCTCCCTCCTTGCTGTATATATTGTAAATCAATCGATCAATGAAAACATACAATTCAAATTCTAAATCTCCATCTTCAACTTTTGTTACAGTAACTGCAGTTTTTAAGCTGCTAACAATTAATATTTAAAAGAAAAAATCATCATGAGAAGTGTCCTATGGTTTCCGAGCACCGCAGAATGCCGGAATCCTCCGGCTGCGGCGGCGGTGATGGAGACGGCGGCGGCAATTTGAGGGATAAAGACGAACCATAACTCCATAATCTTGCTCTTTGAAGTAGCCCTAATCAATTTTCGTTTCTGTGATGCTTTAATGTTCTTCGATGTGGTATTGAGTGGAAATCTTGCGAATTTCTGCGATGCCATTCATTGATCGGGTTTTGGATTGATTTTTTCATTGTGAAAGGCGATTTGGATTGTGAGACTTGAATCATGTCGATAATGAACTGGATTACTGGGAGAAATTAGTGTTTTATGAGAGAACATAAGAGAATCGAATCATTTGGACCCAAAATCATGTAACCAAACCGGTCTCACCTAATATGTAGTCTAGACTGGATTATGTGGATTGTTATTGTTGTTGTTGTAGCGCAATGGTGAGCATGGCTATTGTCGAGGAGCTGCTTGAGGAGTCGTTTCTAAGCACACTTAGAAGTTGTGATCCGTGAGATATTGTGTGACCTTTTGATGTTTTTCCCTTGATGGGAAATGTTGTAATGCAAAACAAATGTGCTCAAGTGCATCTGTTCCCAGTCCTGATGATTGGAAGAAAAATATATGATGGCGATAAAGGGGTTTGATTGACTAGCTAGTCTATATAGAGTCTCATGGCGAGATTATCTGAAGTCATTTTGACTCTTGATTGTGTATTCAGTATATGAAGAATCTAGAAAGATTTCTTGCATGTAGTAACTAGGTTTCCTTACGATCGTGTAGACCCTGTCGTCTCATGTTTGGCTGCGGGTGAATATTAGGATAGTATGTTGTTGGTGTTGATGATTGAGTCATGTTTCCTTGTGGTCTCTGTGTATATTATAAAAGCTTGATTTTGTTGGTTCACCTTGGACTTGCGATGCCTTACAGGTTTCCCTTGTTTGGTCAGCCTTCCTTCTTGTTGGAAGGGATTATGTATACAAGCTCATTTTATTTAAAATGCTAGCCGATTCTCGTTATGCTTCACATGGGTTCCAAATGTTCCCTATGCATATATTTTCTACCTTTCTACTATATCTATGCCATCTCTATGCTAGATTAGGCTTATACATCAAACGACTAACATTCCATACCTGTCATCAGTTGACTTGCTTCATTTCAGGCGGACCAGGACTAAGTTTGAGAGGTTACTACACTATGAACTGTGAATTTGTAGAAGTCTCTGTACCAGACTAAGTAGCACATATTCTGCTGATATTATGTGGAGATAATACTACATCGTGTTTATGAAGTCCAATAAATATGGAATGCTAAAACATTGCTGGCAGTCGCTTCGCTACTCACTTAAGAGTTGCATATAGTCTGCTTTCTGGTTTTGCCTGTAACTTGTTTCAAGGGTGCAGTGAACTTGTTTTCAGTTTCAGATTCAGCCATAGGATTCCCTGGTGCTTGGTTTGATAGGTTAGGCTTAAACATTCAATGCCTAAAATTTCATTTTCATTGCCCAAAATTTTATACTCGTCCTCAGTTTACTCGCTTCATTGCTGTCGGCCCAAGGACCAAGTTTGAGAGATTACTACTCTACGAATAGTGAAGCTGGAAAAACGTCTGAACTAGATTAAATAGAACATATTCTGCTGGATGTACTGCTACCCTCCATTTATGAATACTAAAATATCGTTATCTGTCACTAAGTGCTGCCTACATTCTGTTTTTTTCGTGACCTTATTTTGCATTGCAGATTCGGCAATGAGATTTCGTGATGCCTATTTTTTTATTGTCGGCACTGATGAAACTGAAGATTCAAAGGTCTTGGTTGACACGGTGAAGATCTCAAGCAGATCTTGAGTGGGCCTGCAGGTATGTCATAGCCTGTTGAATTGATTTTTAGTAACCTTCTTCTCATGATTGTACACTCCTTATATTTCATTGTTTTGGTGTCTAATAAATTTCATGCTGAAATTGTATAGCTTTGTGGTTTTCAATTCTGCGTAATATAACAAATAGTTAAAACAGTGGAAGTGTTGGAACAAGGTACTATGAGAAATTCTGATCTCGCTAGTCAAAATGACTCTTCTGCTCTCTTTAACTTCTATATTCGACAATTAGATTTCACGAATCTTGTCCTGATCTGAAGCCTCGCTTCATGGTTTACTTACTGGTCTTTTTCGGAGTTGTACAAAGATATAACATTACCTCCTCAATATTAACTGGATGATGCTAGGATGAATAATAGGCTGTTGAAAAACGGGTTTCCATCGTTCCTTGAGTTCCTCTATGGTGGGAATAAACTAGGATCTTAGGACCATGATCAATGCACCTTATTGCCATTCGGTGAGTTCACCTAAATGAATCTTTTTTATATCCGTTCTATGCTTGAGTACTTTCATCATAGGCTGGATTATAACATGTAATGTTCTGTTACGATCCAGGGTCTACCAAATAGCCTTTCGCTCTTCTGTCTTTTGACTGAATGATTTTTTGTCTCACAACTGTGTTACTTATACGTGGACCATTTAGACCAGATACAGTACTCGGGGAAAAAAATGCCAGGTAAGTTTGTGCCTGAACCTAAGCTTCCTATTAGCGAATAGCAATCTAATAGAAGAGTAATCTGTCCTTTTTCTTATCCATCAGTCTTCACTATATATATTTATAACCTCAAGCTAACTGTTCACTCATCACTCGCTCTTTTGATCACTTTCTTAGCCATTTTCAGGTGCAGAATGGCCAATGGAAATTCAGGAGTAGAGAAGAAACTCAAAACCCGGGTTCCTCCAAAGCAAGGTCAGATAAAAGCGAAAATCATGAGGGAACTTATCGAGATGGTTGTTCGCGGAGCCTTGAAAGTTAAAGGCATCCTTCAGAAGATGAATATCTGCGCAAAAGTGTAGCCTACCACCTAGACGAGGAATACATTGTAAAGCAACCGACGTTTGCATACAACGTCATAATGGTAGTCGATGATTCAATTGCCTGATCAACTTGAGTACCACTCAATTGTCTTCTCATTATGTGCTCCTTGAAGTTCAAGTTTAAAGGTAATTTGTGTACATGTTAGCAGAAACAGAATGTACTCGAAGTGTTTTAAAATGGAAATGAAAAGTTACTTAGAATTTCTATGGCGAACGATGGATAACACGAATCATACCAAGTTCGTGTTGGCTGAGACATGCAATGTAATTGCATGCAACGGTGGGTTCTAAGTATCATTTCGATTTTAGACATAACCCGTAATCATGCATAAAATGGACGGGTCATAAAATGGACGGGTTCCGAGGGATAGCGCATCCTTTGCTGTACAATTCCAATTGTACAGTAGAAGTGTTATACGCAATTGGAATCGTTGGAATTTTTATTCAACAGTTTCGATTGATAGTTTTAATGGGATTTATTTTTTATGTCTATATTTTTTTAAGGGATTATTTTTCTAAGGTTCTTTATTTAGAGTTTTTTTAGATTTCATTTTTTTAGGGTTTAATTTTTCTTAATAAAGTTTTAATTTTTTTTATAGATTTTTTTAGTGTTTTCTTATGAAAAGGGGTGTTATACAGCAAGGTGCTGTACAATTGGTACAACAGAGGATCCGCCTCGTATTTCGAGGATCATTAATGTATGATTGGAAAATTCGTAATATATCCTCGGGACATATATTCCGCACATTTTTTTTATTTTCTGATTAGTTATCAAAATTCAATTTGATTTTTGATTAATTATGGTTTTTTTTTTATCATTCAAATTTTAGGAGAATACGAGGAGTATATATCCTGGATGTATCTAAATACTCCCGGTGTGTGATTATAAGGTATTGTAGCTCACTAGTTTCGTATCCTTAGGACCCTAACCTATTGACCAAATGATTCCCGTTTGTTTATGGACCATAGCCCATGCACACTGCCTTAAACTAAGCTCGTTTTGACTCGCTATCACTTTACTATCATACAAAAAGCACCCGTTTATGCTCCCAATTCATCTTCTCCTTAATATACGCGGCATTATCCGGTCGACGAAACTTTTAAAATGACACCAGATCTTTCAAGCTAACTATCTAAAATGTATAGATCTGTGTTTGATTGCTATTCGCAAATCCACTGATCCAGTGACTTTAGTTGTGCATTTTGACATGCTTATTCACTAAAAGAATTGTCTTAGTCTCACGTCTGATTCTCAAGGCGTTTGTTGCTCGTGGCTAGTTAGGAATCTTGCATGAAGCAATCAATATAGATGAATGGTGGATTCAATGATACAATATAGATGGCGTTCTATTCTTCGGATGACACAATATAGATGAATGGTGTAATTACTTTCCTACACAGTAGTAACACGTAACTAGAATCTTTACAATACGAATTGATTCAATGATAAATCGATTTTTTATAACCATTTGATTAGGGATTATACATCTTCTGAGAATCTAAAAAACAATCCATCTTCATAATATTCCTAATATATACTAAGAGTTTAGGGATTGTGACTGTCTTAACACACGGTGTGTCAAGCGAAAATCTAACGATTAAAATTAAAACAATAAAGATGGAAGGTTGAAACTTAATTATCATATATTAATTTTAATCATTTATTTATGTCTTTAAATTTTAATCATTTGATCATTATTTGACATACGATGTATGGAAACTAACACTCCTTTTCCCCATATAACTGTAGGAGATTGGTTCTCCTGCTTGCCATGAATTATATAATTCCTAAAATTTTCTGTTACTTTTTCTTATTTACAGGTCATACTGGGTGTCATCCTGCTCCGAGTCTCCGACGGTTCCTTCGCGCATTTGGTTTTGTCACTTTTGGATACCAGTTTCTAGCCATATTAATCCAATTTTTTTTTATATTTTTTTATTTATCAAATCAAACTTTAAGGTTTAATTAAAATATATATTTGATAAAAAAAAACTCTTCTGACATGATTTTGTTGTTTCTGGTTGCTTAAGCTTTGCATTGAAGAAATTTAAATTTAAAATTAGTAGTATGCATAATTCAATTTTTTTAGTATGGTTTATCTTAAATAAAAATATAAATTATTAATATATCTTATTTTAAAAATTTATTTATCAAGAAATCATCCTAACTTATTAATTATTATTTGACCCTACTTGGTTTTATTTTATGAATGATTTGTGATCTTGAAATCTTTTGATAATGGAATATGATCAAGTGATAAATATTTCAAGTTTTGATTATTAATAGATAATTTTCTCAAATAAAAATGATCATGGCATATTGTGCACAATCACTAAAAGATAATACTGTATTTATTCATTTTCTTAATCTTTTGTATATCACCATGTTATACTATACATTGTTGTTATGAATCATCAAATATATAAGTCATGCACTTCATCCATCGCAAAATAAACGTAACATTTGATTTATTTATTTTTTGCTATCCACCACATGCATTTTAAGAAATTTTGTTTTAATCTTTGTGAAATAAGAAAATTAAGTCATCGACTCAAAATTGAAAAACACAAGTTAAACTATTATTAGTGTTACACGATAATTTTTTGAAAAATTATGTTCGATCATTTTGAGATGCGAGTTTTATTTTTTATCAGTAAATATGCAAAATCAGAATATCAAATTTATAATGGAACGCATAAAGTATAATTGTTTTTGAAAAAGGTTTTTTTTTTCTTTGTCGTCTGTTGTTCACCACTGAGGCTGAGTGTTATTATTCTTATTTTCATTCAACTTTGCTATACTTATTAATCCTATCATAAGAATGCGTATAATGAGATATTCTTTCATTCAATGAGACTTATTTCCCCGTTGTAAATATAGTAGGATATTGAATCAATAAAACAACAAACCACCTATTGGTCATTTTTTAAAAAAAAAACCTTCAGGGGTAAATTCGTAACTTTTACTCCCATCGCCAAACCCAAGTTCTGCAAATTCCCCAAATCATCGCCTCCAACTCCGGCGAGGCTACTCTACACAAACCCCAACTCGCAACACCAAAATTCACTCAAACACATCAAAATTCACTCAAACGCAATTCCTCCCAATTCTCATCACCCCCATCTCAATCAATCCCCCAAAAATCCTAAATTCCCCCCC
>JAOVYX010002144.1:0-12058 GCA_035668315.1 Drosera spatulata | reverse complement strand
ACGCCCCGAGCGTGGTGGAGGCGATACAGGCGGGGAAGTCGCTGGCGGATATTCCCCTTGTTGACGAGACTGCGACTCATTTCAGAAATTTCCAATTTTGTTTTTGTTTTTATTAAATATTCAATTTCATTCATTTTCAAGCCGTATTTTTAAATGCATTACATTATACACAATGCTGTTGTATTGTATTGTAGGATGCATTTTATGAGAGATTCAGCCAGATGTCTGAGTCCCAGGTCGATGAGAGCACGGATCCCTAGGATGCGCAGCAGTAGCTTGCGGCTGCCATATCCAAGGCCTATCTTGAGGTTGCTGGCACGACGAAGGGAAGGGTGTACGGTCTTGGTTCTGCAGCGACATAGTATTACCCTAAGTCCGTGCTCAGCCAGGCATCTAGGATAGCATCTTTCTTTTCTTCGCGGACAGTGCCGGAGGATTATTACCGTCTACAAGAAGAGGTCGTCAACCTCAGAGACACCGTCGCTACACAACAGGAGGAGACGAACATGCTACGACGACAGATGGCGCTTCTCTTCTCGAAGATGGGGATGGATCCTTCGGTGACTTGTCAGGCACAGGCTGGGATGTCTGGGCCTCGATTTCCTCATCTGCCAGACGACGATGCATGCCCTCCCGAGCAGAGAGATATAGGATTATCAGGACTTTGATTATAGATTTTTATCGAACAAATTGTATTATGATTATCAAATATTGTAATAAAATGAAGTTTTTAGTTTAATTGTAACTAATACAGGGAATTTTCTGCAATTTTTGTATTTCTAATTTTTTTTTCAATCAAACAGAATATAGCAACGGATTACGTCGCTAAATAATGAAGAAAACTTATTTATTAGCGACGGATTCCGTCGCTAGATACATAACATAATAAATTGGAACTTTGTTTTTAGCGACGGACTCCGTCGCTAATATGTCAAGAAATTATAACATATTAGCGACGGATTCCGTCGCTAAAAATATATTTTTTAAATTAGATATTAGAGATGGAATCCATCACTAATAAAGGATGTTTTTTTATACTTTGTTGGCGACGGATTCCGTCGCGAATATAGGATATTTCATATACTTTAATATAATTACTATTATTTACACAATTAGCGACGAAAAGTCTTTCCGTCGCTACGTTTTGGTATTATAGCTACGGAATCCGTCGCTAGTTTTGGTTTAGCGACGAGGATTTTAGCGACGGACTATTCCGTCGCAGATTATCCCTAGCGACGGATTTTGTTCTGTTAGCGATGGATTTAGTCCATCGCTAAATACCAGTTTTTTTGTAGTGAGTAGAGGATGAGTAGCGTAGGGAATGAAAACCTTACTAGCACCTGGCATTTTGAAAACATGGATTAGTAACTTCTTTATAATTCAACTACAGTAGAGTTCCTTTCCAAGAGCTGTTTAGCATAAAAAGGTTGGCTCTGATACTGATACCAATTGAAACTCCTAATATGCTTGCTGTGTAGACTAGAGGGGGAAAATAGTATCTTTTTCGAAATACTTCCAAACTAATCAAGATTAGTTTGACAGTAGAGTTGTTCTAAGGTTACTGCAGTAAAGCAGAACCTTACTGTAGTAATGTTGATTCCTTTTAATTTTGTACTATGTCACAGTTGATTAGCTGTAGGGTTAAAAGTACTAAAAGCAATAATGTAACTACACAAAGGATTTTTATTCTGGTTAGGCAACATAGCTAAAATACTGCTATATCCCTTACTCCAGTCTTTCCTTGATAATCAGTATGATATATCAAGAGGATAGGACTAAGTGTGACTGTTTTAGGCTGAGAATCAACCTGTCACTTTACAGTGTGTAAACGACAATGCAAACCAATCTCAAGAACTTTTCTTCTCCCAGATAAAACTTGAAATAGCTTCTTGATCTTGTTTGCAGAACACTAGTACTATTCAATCCTTGCTTTCAGATTGCTAGTTCAAATCTTCAACAATCAACTTCGCTGACTTGTTCACTTGGAGCCTTACGGCACTAGTTCTCAATTTAGAGCAATGAAGATTCAAAAGTTACAAATCTTGGGCATCACCCTCAAGTATTTATAGGCAATTCCAAAATTATAGCCGTTACTAAAGTCGTCCTTTTCCTGAAACATCATTTTCATGCCATCATGGAACCATTTAGCCAAACCCGTGACCTCTGATCCTGATGCAAAAAGGTACCATGTGAAAATTGACTTCTTCTGGACCTTTCTGTTGAACTCAGCCTTACTGCACTTCATACCTTGCTATATTAACGCTTTTCACAAAAGCTGTCCAGGCTTAACCATTCCTTGCTTCAGATGTACAAATGCTCAAGTCTTGTTGTCCCTTTACTCACGACCTTAATGTTGCCAACCTTGCTGCAGCCTCGGTGTGCACACATTACAAACTCACTTTCCAAGCAGACGAGTCCTCAGCCTTGATGCAAACTAAAATCATCTAAGACTAAAGTTGGCTAATCAATGAATTTCTATATATTATGGGTTTTGACTCAATAGAGCATTTCGATCTCCTTGGAGGCATCTATTGAATCCTTCATCCTTGGCAAAAAAGTACTGTCCATGACAATGTCTTGCATCCTCTCATCGATGGAGTCCAAATGAGCAAGTATCCTTAGCTTCTAGTGGTTAAATTTGTCAAATGAGCATGTGGTGGTTCTCCACTGTTAGGACATTTGGGTAGTTATGGAGGAGCCATTTTTTCTTCACAAAATAAACAGTGAGTAATATCTTTGCAGATAAAATAAAGAAATGAACATACCTTTTCTTTCTAATAACTATAAAGTCCAGAAAATTAGGCTTTGATACCAATTATAATTCTTAGAGTATTACAATCTAGCCTGGGAGACGGGGGGGTGTTGAATAGGTCATTTAAGAAATTTTCTTGATTAGCAGTATGCAGACCTGTAGTGTCTAGTATGCAACTATTCTACTGCATACTTACGGAACTAGTCTACAGTCAAGATTTAAGTCCTTTGGACTAATCTCTTTATGTACAAATGATTAACTAACAGCTCTTAGTTAAGAATATAAAGCAGTAAAGGACGTAACAATTTATACTGTTTCATAAAATCGTTTTCAAATAACCAACGAAAGCTTAGTGTAGTCTTCTCGTGGTTACTACTTTAAACAAGCCAAGAGGGAGTTCACTATCTCTTTGATTGTGGCTTACAAAGAAACCTCCTACAAGCTTTCTCACAAACTTACTAAGACAAGAACCTAGATCAATGCCTGAAAGTACTTGACACTTGGTGTCTTCCCATTCCATAACTCATAAGGGGTCTTCTTGTAAAGCTTGTGTATGCGGCACCTATTTTGGGCACAACAAGCTGTGTTTACTACTTTTGCCCAATAACGCTTAGGCAAGTCTACATCAAAAAGCATAGTCATGGCTGCTTTAATAAGTGTTCTAATTTTTCTCTCTACCACACCATTTAGTTGTGGTGTTCTAGGTGCAAAATAATTATGTGTAATGCCATGATCATCATAGTATTTGTCCACATTATATTTGTCAAATTCTTTACCATCATCACTCCTAATGGCAATCACATCAATACCTTTCTCATTCTCATATTTAGTGACTACGTCCATAGATTCCAATGTATTTTATTACACTCACGGTATAATAATACGCATCATCACACACAATAAATCTAAGCGTTACCTTCTTATTGCAACTTCTCACACACACGCTCAGGTTATCCTTTATGTTTCAACGAGCCGCGTCTCCACATCCTATAACATGATAGGATTCATATATTAATACATTTCCTTATGAATGTTTGTTCGTACTTCGTGAAAAACCATCATATTAATATTATGAGGTGATGCTGAGCTTTGTAAAATCCTTTGATACTTATTTTGATTGTCTATGATGATGATTTTATATATTGAATATCATTAGAGGTATTTGTGAATATTTGGAGTTGTTTTGGGATTAAAACCATTATTCTTGGTCTAGAAGGTTCTAAAACGCCATCCCGACGTTTGGGACGGACATCCCGACCTCTGGAACGAGTATCCCGACCTCTGAAACGGGCGTCCTGGTCGCTGGAATGAGCGTTCTGGCCTTTGAAGTTAGCTTCCCGGCCTCTAAAACGAGTGTCCTACATTCTGTCCAACTTAACCTTTTGACATATTTAAATCTATAATTTCTTGTATACAACTTCAAAAATTATTCCGTAAAATTTTACATAAACTAGACTTCATAATATTTCCAGTGAATTAAAGTTTTCATCATAAAATCTTACCAATAATAGCAGATAATTAGTTCAAGTTTATATTTTTTGCTATTTCGAATAGTTTGATCTTTACTTCACTAATTTGCTCATAACTCTCTATATACAACTCCAAATAACTATTTATAAACTGTTCTGAAAAGTAGACTTCCATACCTTTTCAGTGATATAAGTTTTGTCTCATAAGTCTTACTATATAATTTTATATCAAGTCATAAAGTCATCTCTATAACCAGTTTTTTACAGATTGACATATCCATACGTTTTGATTTATAATTTAAGATTCTCAACATCGAATCATGATTTATTAACTTTGTTAGAAACTACACATGTGAGGATTCAACATATATTAATATCAGGACTTATCAAAGAGTGTATAATACTCCACAAAATTTCTAATCAAAATGATTACCTTCTCTTAACAATGGTGAAGGTTCCACGTCTTATTCGCCTTATCACCTACCTTCTCCTCTTCTCTTTAAACTTCTCCTTCTTCTCTTCTCTTTCCTAACACTAATGCAAAAAGTATTTGGTTTTGTGTTTGTAAGGAATTTTCAAGGTGAAGAGAGCTTGTATTTATAGGAAACTAAATCAATTAAAATAATTTAAGAGAAAAATTAGTGGGTATTTAGTGGCTCATTAGTGGATATTTAATGGGTAATTAATTTAATTTAGGTGGAGTAGAAATTGACATAAAGGAAAATAAGTGCCAAAATTAGGTTTAGGTCATTTTCGTATTAGTACGATATTTTTGTATTAATATCATATTTTCTCGTATTTACGTATTAAGATTGTATTTTATCCTTATTTTACATTATTTCCCTATTATATAGTCAAATAAGTCTTTTAACCCTGTAAAATAAATTATAACGTACGATAATTTACTCTTCACGTTAATTATAGTGAAACTAAATTTTACGGAATTTTTCGGGTTCTTACACAATGTTTTTGTCCACCGAAAGATCCTTAATCTGAGTTAGCCCTTCTCTCATAACCTCCCGATTATATACATAGAACGCCAATTCTTTTTCATCTCTCAGACAATTAATCAGATCATTGAACATCTCAAGAACCACCTCCTACTTATGGGTCGATTGACCATCAACAGCTCTAATCAGTTTTGGCCTCAACCATGAAGCTGACTCCAGATCACAACAATTTGCAGTTCCGGATAAGAAATTAAGACAACTAGAAACTATCTGCTCCCTTATATGATTCCCTTTCCTTGGAGAATGATATTTCAAATACTCCATCTGGAACTTCAATCCCTTCAAAAACTCCTTAAGTGCACTGATCCATATCTGATGCCGAGCAACCTGTGAGCACACACTCAACTGCAACACCTTCCTTTGTTGTGCAGAGATACCCAAGAATTCACTCACTGGCCTCAGAGAACTAACAACCAAGGGTCCCCTTACGCAGGATCTACTAAAGTAAACAGGGAATTCACAATATCTACCCGTCAGCGTAGACTTCATATTCCTCCCAAATTCTTCCTGCACACCTGTAGCCCAGAGAAAAGCCCTGCCAATCGCCTTAAAATTAAGTATCCTACGCTGCATTCCCTCATCCCTCACAATCGAATTCTCATTAACATCTATCAACCTCCCATCAACCTCCCATCAACCAAATCCACATTCTTCAATACACAGGACTACTTGGAAAGCTTTGGAAACACCTCTTCATACCACCGAGAAGGTAGCACTTCCTCATAGGTCGACTCTGAGCTATGATAAAACATTGCGCTAACAAATCGAATTCCATTTTGCGCAATTCAAATCACCAACACGGAGGTGCATAGAAGACCCTGAAAAAGACTTAGGTTTCTCCTCATCATCATTTCAACCTATCCCTACAACATTGGTATCAACTGTTCAACCTATGAATTCCATTCAGTCACTTGGTACAATGACGAAGGAGAAACACTAATGCTGCATTTAGATCGTAGAAATGATTTATGTAAGGAATGAAATAGATGATTCTATAGGAATGAAACACGTAATGCAATGCTCTAATTCATTCTAGTGTGTTTGTTTGGTTTGAATTAGGAAATTGAATTAATGCCCTTTGAATTTTCATCTGGATACTCCCAGATTCGACGCTGCTTGTTGCCTCCCCCAAATCAACTTTTTAACCCTAGCCACCATTTGAGTTTCATATAATTTAGCCTTTGCCCCATCAATTTGCATCTTATCTGAGACGGCGACGATGAGTATGAGGTGACTACAACAACAACAAGTTGTAGAAAGAAAGTAGTGGTGAGAATCGACAACGACGAGGATGAGCAGTACATGAAAGACACAACGCCTACCAGAACTAACAACAATTGACACTAGTGAGGATGAACAAGTGGGGCAGATGATGATAACACAAGATGCAGATGAGGTGACAACAACTTCGATGACGATGAGAGGGATAACGAAGACGATGAGAGCAAGTGAGGTCTTTTGTCAGGATCTCATTCCTTTTCTAGGCTGAAAACGTGTTTTCTAAGGGCGAGCTAAGGAATCAAAAAGCAATTTTGGGAAGGAATACAAATCCATCTGGAATACCCTATTCCAAACGACTTGAGCATCCAAACACAATTTTACTCTGTAGGAATCAACCACTCTATTCCCTGCTCCATTCATGGATACCAAACGCTACCTAACACACTCTCTTCATTAAGCGTGATCTACAACACTTGTTTTCCACAGCCATAAGTCCCAAACCCTAGACCTGCTTAGTGAAATAAGCTACAAGTCATTTGAACCAACATGTCGTTCGTTATACCCATCATATTTGACAATGAATTACTTGGAAACACAGAATACTCGTGCAAAACCCTAACCCTGATCACCTATCCGCAAACAAAAAAACATTTCATCTCAACAGTCAACGATTAAATATCAGTCAATCAGCATCAAAATTGGATGAATAACTTATCAAAATAAAATAAAATTAGATGAATAACATAAGAAACTTCACGTTCAGTTACCTCGAATCAGTGAAACCAACTTTGCTGTATCTCTTTCATTTCATCAGCATCATCTATTCAAACGATAACAAATTGGTGGCACAGTTGAAAAAAAAAAACATAAAACGAAAACAACCGATGTCGATCGATCCGGTATCTAACAGGTTGCGGGCACACAAACTAGAAGGGTTCTGATTTTTTTTAGACAAACCGGTTCCACGTGTAATATAGGTTCTTTTCACCATTTTTTGCACCCTAGATAAGCGGATCAGTTGGTTGGTTCTTAAAACTAACCGGTTCGTCCGGTCAAGGGTTTAATTAACTTTTTCGGTCACCGGTTTGACCACAAACACAGGAAAAAAAAAAAAACCCAAACCCTTCCGCCGATCCGAGCCGCCTCTCTGTCGCCGATCCGATCCGATTCGTTAAACAAGTGAGGTAAATTGGTTTGTTCAAGAATTTTTCTGGCTTTTTATCATGCTGATTTTTGTCCCAGCGGACTGATATTTCTTTTTTTCTGATTTTGTTCTATGATCGATCCACTGTTTACATCAGAAATTGGACCGATAAAGGTTACTGATTTTCTATGGGGTTCAGTTGGTCATAAAAACATTGAAATTTTCTGCATCACTGGTGGATTGTAGATTGATTTAGTTTTTGTAATGGCATGATTTTATACTTCAGAATGGAAAATGCTTTGGTTTGAAAATTGGTTCTGTGACTTTCCTCTGCATTCCTCCAACTGATGATCAAATTCCATGGAATTTAGATGACGATTATAGTCACATGATTATATAACTCCTAGTACGTTTTTCGGAACTGAAAACTGATTTCTACGGTGAATTCTACAGTACAAGATTTTGTGTTACCCGATGGTCGCTTCCGTTTATCTTTCCCTGTGTATGACACACTGTAACCGTGGCAAAGCTTTTAACATTCGGGTATGATATGTTTAGTGTCTGTGAATCATGAGTTTCGAGAGTGGTGTTAAAAATGGTGATAATTTGTTGACAGTAGGGCGATGGCGTCGAGCTTGCAACCAGTGCCCATAACGTCCCAGAAGCATGATCCGGCGTGGGAGCATGTTCAGATGTTCAAGAATGGAGAAAAGGTGCAGCTCAAGTGTATTTACTGTGGGAAACTGCTCAAGGGTGGTGGCATTCATAGGATAAAGGAGCATCTGGCGGGGCAAAAGGGCAACGCCTCTACCTGCCTAAGAACTCCAGCGGATGTTAGGATGCTGATGCAGAAGAGTTTGGATGGAGCGGTCGCGAGGAAGAGAAGGAAGCTGGAAAATGGGGAGGAGGTTACCACCGCGATGAACCCGCTTTCTGGTGGGATGCAAACGCTGTATTCTGATCAAGATGGACAGAGCACGGGTGTTCAGCTGATTGCCAATCCTGTTGTGGTTGAACCTTGCTCGTCCTTGATTGTGGACCATGACCGAGGTGACAGTTTTATCAGAAACGTGGAGAGAAAGAAACGAGGGAGACCGTCCAAGGGATCTCTGGCTCTGGCTAAGGCAACAGCTGAGGTAGTTCCTGCTGCTAATGGATTCGACTCTGTTCTGCAGAAAACAAGTACTATTCATGTTGCTATAGCTCAGTTCATCTATGATGCAGGGGTGCCTCTTGATTCTGTGAATTCTATTTACTTTTGGCCTATGCTAGATGCTATTGCTTCTCAGGGAATAACTGGTTTTGCCCCACCCTCGTATCATGACCTTCGCAGGTGCCTCTTGAAGAGTTTGCTTGAAGGAGTTCGGGCTCAAGCTGATCATTATGAGAGGACATGGGCGAGAACAGGTTGTTCTGTTCTGGTTGAGGAATGGAGCACTGATAAAGGAAAAGTATTGGTGAACTTTCTAGCATCATGTCCTGAAGGAGCAATGTTCCTGAAGTCTGCGGACATAACCACCATGATTCATTCGCCGGATGCGATCTTTGAAATGCTGAAGGAAGTGATGGAGGAAGTTGGGGTAACTAACGTGTTACAAGTCATTACTGCAAATGAAGATAGATATGCCATTGAAGGAAGAAAGTTATGTGAGGTTTATCCTACAATGTACTGGGCTCCATGTGCTGCTAGTTCCATTCATCTCATGCTCCAGGATTTCGGTGAAATTGAATGGATAAAAGCGGCTCTCGATCAGTCTAAGGCCATAACACGGTTTGTTTACAATCACTCTGCTGTTCTGAATATGGTGAGGAGGTATACTTACGGTATGGATTTAGTAGTACCTTGTGCTACTCGCTCGGCTACGAACTTCAGTTCACTGAAAAGAATGGTTGAGCTTAGACATAATCTACTTGCCCTGATTTCCTCACAGGAGTGGGTGGACTCCCTCTACTCGAAAATGGAAGGGGGATTGGTCATGTTGGATTACATTAGCGACGACTCATTTTGGTCCTCATGCTCCATGATTGTCCGTCTAATGGACCCACTTTTGCGGATTTTGAGACTCGTTAGTAGTGAGAAGCGACGGGCCATGGGATATCTCTATGCTGGAATATATCGAGCCAAAGAGACCATAAAGAAAGAACTCGGCAAGAGAGAAAGCTATTTGGACTACTGGAATGTTATAGATCATAGATGGGAAAACAGGCATGTTCCTCTTCTTGCCGCGGGTTTCCATCTCAATCCAAAGTTTTTCTACGTCATTGATGGAGATTTGCCTGGTGATATCGGCTCTGGAATGTTTGACTGTATAGAGAGATTAGTTCCTGATACAAAAGTTCAGGATAAAATCAGTAAAGAGCTAAATTCATACAAGAACGCAGTTGGAGATTTTGGGAGAAATATGGCAATAAGAGCCAGAGTCGCCTTGCTCCCTGGTACGTTTGTGCTGTTATCGTGCTTTCGATGGATAATGTGCTCACGACCCTTTCCCTCTGTACTTGATTGATGTAGTAGCTCCTATTAAAAGGAAACTCTCAGCCGTTCTCCTTGAATTGTTTTGTCACTTGGACTTCCCTAATCCCTTTAATGAGCCGGCAACCTTTTTGTTTTTGGGTTGATGCATCTTCTGTCTTTGTGATTTCTTTTGATAATGATCTTCAGCGGAATGGTGGTCTACATATGGACGGGGCTGCCCTAATTTGTCACGTTTGGCGATCCGCATCTTGAGTCAAAGATGCAGCTTGATGCATTGTAAGCGAGACCTTATCCCGTTTGAACAACTACATGACTCAAAGAACAGTCTGGAGCATCAGTGGCTGAAAGATCTTGTCTTTACTCAATATAACTTGAGACTGAGGCAACTGTAACCCTACTCTTTGACTTGAATGTTGTACAGGAATTATTCATTGTCCCTAACCGTATGACCTTCTCACAGGAGTCAGAGGAGTGAAGAACCAGATAACGTGGATCCTATCTCTTTTGATGTCAGTGAATCTGTCGAGGAATGGATAATGAGCTCAGACTTTGGGAGCTCGGACTGGATGGCAATAGATCCACCTTCTTCTGACGCCATGCTACTCAAACCATCGGGTGACGACATAGAAGAACTTGGTGATGGCAGTAAGCAGTTTATTCTTCATCTGTCCATGCTTCAAGTATTTCTCATACTATGTGGGATAGCCTCTGTAGATAAGAAGATTTGTGATACGCATGACGTAGATATTACCACTTATTTACATACAAGGCTTTCCTTTTAACGGCTATTTTTATCATTCACTGGTCCGAATTCCGATTTTACTGGAAATGTGCAGGATTTGATGATTATGAAATTTTTGGCGGACCAAAGATGAGGAAGAAAATATTTGATAGCTAGCAGAACGGCATTCAATATGCCGATCAGCTGATCTCTAAACCAAGCAGGACAGGAGGAGATGGTCATTGCCTATTAGCAGCATACAGCGAAGACTGAACATGAAAACTCAAAGTGAAGCAGGTTGAGGAGGGTCTTTCGATTTCAATGTTGATCGATGAGATATCAACTTTGACCAAAGAGGAAGTAACAAACAAGTTGTTGATTCATCTGCGGATAGTATGCTATGAGGTAATGCACATAGTTTTAACTAGTTAAGGGGCCGAACTGATATCCAAGAAATGCAGTGGAAGTATATTGTGAAATTCTACTGCTATTTTGTAGGAGCTTTGGGTGAGTTCTTCTTACTAGGCATGTTTTGACTCATGATCTCGAGCTGTGGAACTGACTTTTACATATTGGGAATTCGAAATAGCTTGATTTACATTTGGAAGTTCATCATTGCTAAAACCGATATGCAATTCCTTGCCATCTTTGGTCAAATTGGTCATTATTTTGCTTAGTCCTATCGACTTAGCATGGGAACTAGTGAATATTTAATACTCCTCGGAAAGTGTCGTTAGAAAACGCACACAATGACTATAGATTTGACAAGTGATCTTAGTAAAGAAACAGTCAATCACATTGCAGAAATTAATTTACATAGCTCAAGTCCGGTCTTGGCTACAACAAGAAACAAAACGACCTAATACAGAGGGAAAAAACTAAAAAAAAAATACATCGAGTTTTGAGGATTGAAGACGACAGAGCTCCTCTATTAGCTATCTGCCTTCTGCTTATGTAGGCAGAGATATGTTGATCTTGCTCCAACATCACCAGTAGTTGACAATGTGCTCATGTTTTCAAGATATGAAGATTCAGGGTATGAGTGAAGATAACCCTCAAACTCGCCAACACTGCCACCATCACCGCTGATGCTGCCATGGAAGAACCATACATATCCGCCAGGGGGTGCGAGGACTTCTGGCAAGCTGGTTTCGCCATCAAAGTACCTGACCACTTGCCTCATGGACGGACGAGACACAGGGGCATCACTTGAGCACAT
Organism: Drosera spatulata; assembly: GCA_035668315.1. Taxonomy (NCBI): domain Eukaryota; kingdom Viridiplantae; phylum Streptophyta; class Magnoliopsida; order Caryophyllales; family Droseraceae; genus Drosera; species Drosera spatulata. The sequence goes on along the minus strand of JAOVYX010002144.1, from coordinate 46 downwards.
TAGCCCTAGTTTCAGCACGACCAATGCTTCCATCTCATCATACTGA
>JAOVYX010002143.1:0-12059 GCA_035668315.1 Drosera spatulata | reverse complement strand
CTACATTTAACTCCATATTTATAGAGTGAAGTGGGTGCTCTTAAATATAAATTTGACGTGCTTACGACGGCACGCACTACAGGGTGGCCCAAATTATCTCAATGCTGGAAAATGACACCACATTGAATGCGCACAAAAGGTGCCAGGCGACGTACAGAGGAGGCAGGTGCGAATATACCAAATCTATTGGGTAACCCGGCTGATGATTGACACTTTATCTTATCTCTGTACTCCAAGTCGGTCATATCCTTGGAGTCGCTGCTTTTGAGTCGAGTCATGAACCCTGAATAAATACAAAAGATAGGAATGACTCTTAAAAGCGATGCAAAGACATATAAAGCAATGAGAAGCGATGTTGTTTGATATGGCGCCCATATTTTCCTATATATATAAAAATGTTTTTGGGACTTTCGACGGTCGCCATAGCCGTTAGCGGAAGTTCCCTGTAATTAGGACTCATACACCTGAGGTTGCTGAGCTTCAATCGCTCACGGTTATCTTTTTCAATTGCAGGTATGCCCCCAACAGCTCCTGAAGGCTCTTAATGTGAGCTTGCATGCATATAGATGATCTCACCTGCTCCGGATATTATAACAGATCAGAGGAACTATTTTGTTTAAAGGAATATTCGGCTTGCATAGCCTTTGCACAAATGTTGTAACTAAACAGGTATTCGAAATTGTAAGCTATGAATGTAGCTACTGTTTCTAGATTCCTTGACTTCTATACGCCTAAACCCGTTTGGTTTATTTGGCCTTGTCACGGACCGGGTTCGTGACGGCATAACTCACGTGTCTTCCGGTACGGAAAGTCGGGGCGTTACACCAGTAGAAATTGAAAGTCTGAGCAGGAAGATATACACATTAGTCGTTGTAGATTATTACTCTAGGTACATATGGGTATTCTTCCTACACAAGAAAAGTGACATATGTGATGTGTTAACAAGACATCTTAGACAAATTTCAACCAAAAAGGTTTTGATCAATATGGTTTTGATCAGTATTGCAATAATAGTGGAATTAGACACAACTTTTCTGCACCAAGAACACCACAACAAAATGGGGTTGCAGAAAAGAAGAAGAGGACCCTAATAGAAGCTGCTAGGACAATGCTGTATAACTCTAAGTTAGCTAAATGTTATTGGGTTGAGGTAGTAAACATAGCATGTTGTGTTTTAAATAGATGCCTTGTACACAAATTATACAACAAGACTCCACATGAGCTGTATAAGAGAAAGGTTCCTTCCATAAGTTATCTTCATGTCTTTGGATATAGATGTTACATTCATATTAATGAGAAATCTATACTGAAAAATTTGGGTCAAAGGTAGATGATGGGATCTTTCTAGGATACTCTTCTTACAGTAAGGCTTTTAGCGTGTTAATCTGAGAACTAACACAATTGAAGAAACTATTCATGTTTCGTTTGATGAGTCTGACCCTACAAACATACAGGAAAAGAATGAGGACGATGCAATAGTATATGTTGATGTGAATGCTGAACAGATTGCAGAAAAGCAGTACACAACAAAGGAAACCGCATAACAGCCTCTTGTAGTAGAGCCTCCACAGGTTATAGAAGAATTGCCTGCAGTTGAGCCTCAATAGGCTACAGAAGAGTTACCTGCAGTAGAGTCTCAACAATAAGCTATGGATGATGAAAGAAAAAGAAGACAATGGACAGAAGATCATCCACCCGAGAACATCATAGGTAATGCAAATGATCTAGTTAGGACTAAAAGGGCTACTATTGAGGAATGCCTTTCTTCATGCTTTATCTCAGAGGTAGAGCCTAAGAAGATTGAAGAAGCCCTTGTGACTGGATCAATGCCACGCAAGAGGAACTCAATGAGTTCAAGAGAAATGAGGTATGGCATCTAGTTCCTAGACCTAATAATTATCTTGTCATAGGATGCAAATGGGTCTTAGAAATAAAAATGATGAAAATGGGACTATAGTTAGGAGCAAGGCTAGACTTGTTGCTAAGGGATACTCACAGGAGAAAGACATCGATTTCGATGAAACCTTTGCTCCTGTGGCTAGACTCGAAACCATAAGAATATTCTTAGAATATGTTGCATATATGGACTTTAAGGTATACCAAATGGATGTCAGAAGTGCATTCCTAAATGGAAAATTGCATGAAGAGGTATATGTAGAACAAATAAGTATCTAGAATATGTCTACAGGCTTGACAAGACCCTCTATGGATTGAAACTAGCTCCAAGAGCTTGGTATGAAACCTTGTCAAGCTTCCTCATTGATCACAACTTTAAGAGAGGAAAAGTAGACACAACCCTTTTCATCAAACGTCATAAGGATCATATTTTATTGGTCCAAATTTATGTTGATGATATCATTTATGGAACTACTGATGAGAAATTGGGTGATAGATTTTCCAAGCTCATGACATCTGAGTTTCAGTTGAGCCTCATGGGTGAGCTCAAGTACTTCCTGGGTCTTCAAGTGAAGCAATGTAATAAAGGTACTTTCATAAGCCAATCTAAGCACCTTAAGAATATGATAAAAAAAAAATTTGGTACGGAAAGTGCCTCAACAATAAAGAGACCGATGAGCTCGACAATCATAATAGACAAGGATGAGTCTGGAACATCAGTTGATCAGAAGTTGTATAGGGGTATCATATGATCTTTGTTGTACCTTACTGCCAATAGGCCTGATATCCTATACTCTATGCGTTTATGTGCCAGGTACCAATCCAGTCCTAAGGAATCACACCTTACTACAATCAGGAGTATCCTGGGATATCTCAAGGGGACTCTTGACTTAGGGTTATGCTATCCTAAGGAATCTGGGTTAGAACTAATGGGTTTCTCAGATGCTCACTTTACAGGTTGCCAAATAGACAGGAGAAGTACAAGTGGATCATGCCAATACCTTGGTTCAAGTTTCGTGTCATGGTTCACTAAGAAACAGTCAACTGTGTCAACTTCTACTGCAGAAGCAGAATAAGTTGTTATAGCAAGCTGCGTTCCACAGATCCTATGGACGAAGTCACAACTTCTTGACTATGTGCTAAGCATCTCTAAAACTTCTATCTATTATGACAACACTTCTGCAATTGCAATATCTGAAAATCCTTTGCTTTATTCTGGGATAAAACACATAGATATAAGATATCATTTCATTAAAGATCATGTGTATAAGGGTAATGTGAAACTAGAATTTATTTCTACTGACAACCAAGTTGCTGACATATTCACAAAACCCTTAGATGAGTCCAAATTTGTTTATTTTAGGGGAGAATCAGGCATGCTAGATCTAAATGCCTGAAGCAATCATACCTGAGATTGCATGTTTTTGTGAACAAAGGCTTTAGGGTACTACAGAAAGGTTCAAACCTTACTATAGTAATGCTTGGACAGCTACCTTGCTGTAGTAATTCTTGAGAACCTACAGCAGCAAGATACATGGAACCAGTGTACTGAACAGACACATCATAAATTATGCTGTTTCCCAATAACGGCTAATTTATACTCACATATCACGTCCCATCGTTTCATCCCCCAATACAAGTTACATTATTTTCCTATAAATAAGGACTCAAGAGGGATATCAATCTTCACAACTACCCTTCTACAAACACATTCTTCACCCCAAAATTCTTCAAACTCCCCACGCTTTCACCATGTCATCTGACTCATCTGGAACCGAGTTTCAGATCGAGTCTATTCTAGGTTTTCAATCACCTAACCCTACTGGTGACGATATCAAACAAATCGTCAAACCCTTCTTCTTCGCAGGAAGGGATCGTTTCTTGGAATACACAAGAATTCTGTGCCGAATAATGAAGCAGTATGATGATGATAAAGGAGATCAGGAACATGGAAAGCCAAGGCAGACTCCAAATTGGATCAATGATCTACCAAATATCTAGGGGCAAAGGAAACTTGCTCAACAAATAACACTCTTTACTTCCTTTAACCTTCATATTACCCATAAGCTATCCTATGCCGAATGGAATCATTTGAAGAGATCAAGTTCAAGTGCTAAGAATGGGGATCCAATGGAATGTAACAAGTCTTACATACCTGGAGCTATTGTCAACAATGGAGCTTATAGATGCGTAAGCTCATGATGAGAAATTTGATTGCAACAAAGGATCAATAAAGGAAACTTGGCATAAACTCTACTGTGTTGGGTGGTCACAAAAGGGTTTTGAGGCTCACAGGGAGATGCAGGAAGGAATGCAAGGTTGGTCTACAGACGGCATCACTATGGCAGCATGGTTCAAGCAATACTGCATCAACTAAGGGGGAGAGTCTGCTATACACAAACCCTTCACTGATGACAACAAATAAGGGCAGAGTCTAACAATAGGTGCTAAGGAGGAGATACAATGTTGACCCTACTGCTCCATTGAGACAAAAGCAGTAGAGCACTAGGCTGGGCTAATATGAACGTTTCAAAACCTTTGTATTTTTTTTTCTTTTTATCAAAAAGATGTATTCTTTTATGAATATAAAAGAAAAGAGTTGAGTTTATCTACTTTCAATTTAGATAGAGTTTGCTATCATCAATTTAGGGGGAGATTGTTGAGTCAAACCCATGATGTATAGAAAGTGAGTAATAGGCAAACTCTATCTTAGTATGTCCCAGTATGTACCAAGGCTAAGGCTGGTTTACTATGAAAGTGGGCCTGCAATGGGTGTACAGTAAGGCTGGTTCAGAGAGGGATACAACAAGGCTGGTTCAGAGAGAAACACAGTAAAGATAGTCCAAACAAATGCAGCAAGACTGACAACATTGAGGTCATGAGTAAAGAGATAATAAGGATTGGGCATTTGGGCTTCTGCAATAAGGAATGGTTCATCGTGAATTGCTTCTGGCTGACGAAGGTTACTGCAGTAAGGCTGACGACAGTAAGACTGAGGTCAATAGAAGGGTTCAGATGAAAGAAAGGTTGATCTTGAATTGGTTCTATGAGATTACTGCAACAAGGCTGGGGAGCAGCAAGGCTAGGGAGCAGCAAGGCTGGGTTCTACAGAAGGGTTCAGATGAAGTCAGAGGTCACGGGTTGCCGTTTTTATTGTGTCAGCGTACTTCTCTGCATCAACATCAGAGATCATGGGTCGGTGAATGTGGTGCTGGGATGGCATGAAAGTGCGTTTTCAAGAATGGACGAGTTCAACAGCGGCTAGAAATTTATGTTGCCTAAAAATATAGAGGCAATGCCCAAGATTTTGGGACCTTTGAATTGGTCAATCTCCTTTGCTCTGAAAAGACAAGTGCAGTAAGGTTTCAAGTGAGCTAAGGAAGAAGTTGATAGCTGAAGATCTGAGTCAGCTATTGAAGGTAGTGTTGAATAGCACTAGTATAAGACAAACGATTCTATGAGGCTGTTCTGAGTCCTACTGAGGAGAAGGAAATATCTTTTAATCGGTTTGTATTGTCATTGACTAGCTATAAAGTGACACGTTGATTATGAGCAAAAAACAATCACACCTAGTGCTATCCTCTTGATTTATCACATTGATAATCAAGGAAAGAGTGGAGTGAGGGATATAGTCGTATTTTAACTATATACTCTGACCAGTATAAAAACCGTTGTGTTTTTACTTTGCTACTTTCATTATACTTAAACCTACTGCTAATCAAGTTCAACCAACAGAAAACTAAAAGGAACTAACGTTATTGCAGTAAGTTTCCGCATTACTGTAGTAAGAAAAGAACTACTCTACTATCCAACTAATCTTTGTTAGTTTGATAGTAAAACACGAAAAAAGAGACTATTCACCCCCTCTCTAGTCTTATAGCAAGCTATCTCAGAACTTTCAATTTGTTTTTGAGGTTTTGAAGAGATTTAAATTGTTTTTATGGTGTTTTAGCCTTTTCAAGTGGCTTTAGTGTTTTAAGTTCATCTCAAGACTTTTTTGATAGATTCTTGCGTTTTCAAGTGATTTTAGGTTGTTTTATCGTGTTTTTAGCACTTTTCATTTGTTTTAAAGTGTTTCAAAGAGATTTGAGTAGTTTTTGTGGTGTTTTTAATTCTTTTGATGTGTTTTTCTGTGTTTCAAAGTTGTTTTAAGGCTTTTTTGATAGATTCTTGCATTTTGAAGAGCTTTGAGGTTTTTTTAATGATGTTTATTAGCCTTTTTCATTTGTTTTTGAGTGTTTTTGAGAGATTTAAGTTGCTTTTATGGTGTTTTTAGCATTTTATATTTTTGAGTGTTTTAAGGTCATTTCAAGGCTTTTTTTGACAAATTTTTGCGTTTTCTATTTATTTGAGGTTGTTTTAGGTTTTGTTACCACTGTTCATTGTTTTAGAGTGTTTTGAACATATCTGAGTTGTTTTTACATTGTTATTAGACTTTTCATGTGTTTTTTTTAGTGTTTTAAGGTCATTTCAAGGTTCTTTTGATTGATTTTTCCATTCTGAAGAGATTTGAGGTTGTTTTCTGATGTTTATAAGCTTTTTTCATTTGTTTTTGAGGTCTTTAAGAGATTTGAGTTGTTTTCGAGTGTTTTTTAGTGTTTGAAGGTCATTTCAATTCTCTTTTGATAGATTTTTGCGTTTTCATGTTATTTGATATTGTTCAGTGATGTTTATCTCACTTTTCATTGGTTTTTGAGTGTTTTGAAAAGATTTGAGTTGTTTTTATTGTGTTTTTAGCCTTTTCAAGTGCTTTTGAGTGTTTTAAGTTCGTTTTAAGGCTCTTTTGATAGATTCTTGCATTTTGCAAATATTTGAGGTTGTTTTCTGATGTTCATTAGTATTTTTCAATTGTTTTTGAGGTGTTGAAGAGATTTGAGTTATTTCAATGATGTTCTTAGCATTTTCAAGTGTTTCATGATCATTTTAAGGCTCTTTTGATTGATTATTATGTTTTCTAGCTTTTTGGGGTTGTAGCATTTTGTTGTACCACTTTTCATTTATTTTTGAGTGTTAAGAGATTTGAGTATTTTTTTTTTTAATGGTGTTTTAGTATTTTCATGTGTATTTGAGTGTTTTAAGATCATTTCAAGGCTCTTTTCATAGATTCTTGTATTTTTAAGTGATTTTAGGTTGTTTTATATTCTTTATTAACCTTTTTCATTTGTTCTTGAGCGTTTTGAAAAGATTTGAGTTCTTTTCAATGTATTTTTAGCCTTTTTAAAGTGTTTTTGAGACTTTTAAGGTCATTTCAAGGCTCTTTCGACAAATTCTTGTGTTTTCAAATTATTTGAGATTGTGTTATGATGTTTTTACCACTTTTCATTTATTTTTTAGTGTTTCGAAGAGATTTGAGTTGTGTTTATGGTGTTTTTTGACTTTTCATGTGCTTTTGAGTCGTTTAAGGTCATTTCAAGACTCTTTTCATAGATTTTTACATTTTGAAGAGATTTGAGGTTTTTTTTATTAACCTTTTTCATTTGTTTTTGAGGTTTTTAACACATTTGAGTTTTGTCATATTATTTTTAGCATTTTCAAGTATTTTTGAGTGTTTTATGATCATTTCAACTCTCTTTTGATAGATTCTTGTGTTTTCAATTTTTTGAGGTGGTTTTTAGCACATTTCATTTGTTTTTGAGCGTTTTAAGGACATTTAAGGGTTCTTTTGATAAATTCTTGTGTTTTTAAGTTATTTGAGGTTGTTTTATGGTGTTTTTACTATTTTCCATCATTTGTGTTACAATGCTTTGAAAAGACTTGAGTTGTTTTTATGGTGTTTTTAGCCGTCTTATGTGTTTTTGAGTGTTTTAAGGTCATTTCAAGGCTCTTTTTTTTTTAATAGATTCTTGTGTTTTCAAGGTATTTGAGGTTGTGTTATGGTGTTTTTATCACTTTTCATTCGCTTTTGAATGTTTTGAAGAGATTTGAGTTGTTTTTAAGGTGTTTTGAGCACTTTCATGTGTTTTTTGAGATTTTTAACGTCATTTCATGGCTCTTTTAATAGATACTTACGTTTTGAAGAGATTTGAGCTTGTTTTATGATGTTTATTAGCCTTTTTCATTTGTTTTTGAGGTTTTTAATAGATTTGAGTTGTTTTATGGTGTTTTTAGCCTTTTCATATGTTTTTCAGTGTTTTAAGTCATTTCAAAACTCTTTTGATAGATTCTTGCATTTTCTAGATTTGAGGTTTGTTTTACAATGTTGTTACAACTTTTCATTTGTTTTAGAGTGTTGACCAGATTTGAGTTATTTTTACATTGTTTTAGACTTTTCACGTGTTGTTTAGTGTTTTAAGGTCCTTTCAAGTTTCTTTTGAAAGATTCATACATTTTGAAGATATTTAAGGTTGTTTAATGATGTTTATTAACCTTTTTCTTTGGTTTTTGAGGACTTTAAGAGATTTGAGTTGTTTTTATGGTGTTTTTAGTCTTTTCAAGTGTTTTGAGTTTTTTAAGGTCATTTCAAACCTCTTTTGATAGATTCTTATTTTTTTAAGTTATTTGAGATTGTTTTATGATGTTTTTGCCACTTTCCATTCGTTTTTGAGAGTTTTGTTAGATTTGACTTGTTTTTGTGGTGTTTTTAATCTTTTGAAGTGTATTTGAGTGTTTTAAGGTACTTTCATAGCTATTTTGATAGATTTATGCATTTTGAAGTGATTTGAAGATGTTTCATGGTGTTTGCTAGCCGTTTTCATTTGTTTTTTTAGTGTTTTTGAAACTATTTTGATAGCTTCTTGCATTTTCAAGTGATTTAAGGGTTTTTCTTTTTTATTCTCTTAAGCTTTTTGAAGTGTTTTTGAGTGTTTTAAGATCATTTCAAGGCTCTTTTGATAGATTTTTACGTTTTGAAGAGATTTGAGAGGTTGTTGTATGATCTCTATAACCCTTTTTCATTAGTTTTTTTAGGCTTTTAAGAGATTTGAGTTATTTTTATGGCATTTCTAGTCTTTTCAAGTGTTTATTTTTTAGTGTTTTAAGGTTATTTCAAAACTCTTTTGATAGATTCTTGATATTCAAGTGATTTGACGTTATTTTATGGTCTTTTTTGTACTTTTTATTTGTTTTTAAGTGTTTTGAAAACAGAATAGAATGGTAAAAAAAAAATATGTACAACCTATCCGTAATTAGAAAAGAAAAAGAGAACTTTTAGGTAATTTTTACATCTTTTTGTTACTCCTCCTGTCCTAAAAAAGTTTGCATTCCTTATACCCATAAGCAAAAAAGTGATGGCACCACGAAGGATCCGCAGGACGAACAAATGATATTTGTTTATAAATTTACTGTGAAACATTAAACATAGTATATATCACGAACAATAATTCTCCAACAAAATGATATTTTTATCATATTATTTAATAATAAAAATAACGTATTGAAATACGTGATGAATAGTATAATTACTGTACAGTGTTGCAACTAATAAGGGACGGAGGTAATACAATAAAAAAAAGGAGTGAGATGCTTATTTGATCTACCAACATGGAATCTAAGTTGATGGTATTTTGAAACTTGAATTAAAAATTAAGAGGAAGATAATAACAAAATGTGGGATGAATAGAGTACCAAATCAATCTAGTGACGACCATTTTACATGATTTAACAATTCGTTGATGTCCATGTGATTAGCGAGAAGGATGACATACGAAATCAATCCAAACTTCAATTTTTGCTTGGTTAGTGTAGTACTCCTGTTGTCCTATAAATTTTATAACACGTATTTTATTTTCTTGTCTGGAAACAATTTTAGAGGAAAATGTAGGAACGGTGGCTATCGTTTTCACCACCAAACTATGGCCACTTTTTTTCAAAAAAAAAAAAAAAATCCTAAACTTATAAGTTTAAAATTTAAATGGTTGGTTATGATTTTCTATGGTGATAGATTATATTTATGAAGTGTTGGAAGCTTTTATTATGATTAATATGTAATCTACAAACTATAATATTAATGATTAAAAAAATTAAAACATAACTCCCACCAATTATCAATGCTTGATAGACCGTTTGATCCCAAAATTTATATGCATAACGAGTATCAGAAATTAAGGTTATGTAACTGTTGGATCGTCAAAATTTGATGTGAACACTTGTTTTCGAAGGTCACCGTTCCTCGTTAGAAATGGTGTCCACCTTTCCTTCCTAAGATTCATAATTTTATATTAAAATATTCATAATGTCCCCTCTATTATCTCTTCACTTATTCTCTTTCATCCCTTCATATCGATCCCACAAGCATCACCAGAAACAACAATATACTAATCAAAGTATATCAAATGCAACACACACACACATAAAAAATCAATTCGGATCAAACCATTACAAGATATATGAGACAAAGAACTGCTCACATTCTTGAAAAAAGGAATAAGAGGATCAGCGAACTCACTAATCTTCCAAATGAGATACCATTATTGTATAGGTTGATCTCATTGTGAAAGACCTCTTATTGGATAATTCAGAGTATCATCAAGCAATGAGCTGTGTATTGTCCTATCAACATAGTGTTGTCCTATTAGTATTGTACCGGTGTATTGTCTTATCAGCCCCCTTAGAAAATGGTGCAATAATGTGTGCTTCTTCAGATCTCTTTCTCTCATTTCTTTGTACTCCCTCCATCTCACATATGTTATATTTTACTCTTTTCGTCCCAAAAAAATTATAATATTTATTAAATTTAGATGTTTTAATTAAATTATAAGGTTTTTTTATTTGAATACTTTTTTCCTATAAAAATATCAAAATATTTTTCCTATTTATTTTATATCATATCAACTCATCCCACTACTTTTTTTCCTCCTTTTCTTTTTCTCACTCCTTCCACTCACACAACTCAAAAGTAAATTAGTCTTTCAACAAAAAACAAAACACATATAAATTATCGTGTCAGGTCAACAGATTGCAATTCTTTGGGACGGAGGGAGTAACATTTATTTTTGGTACGTAAAGTTAGATCTATTTTTTTTTTTCAATTTCAATTCTCAATCACACAAGATCTCTCTAGTTACTGTCTTTAATTCTTACTCACGCAAAACTTTCTATATAAGAAAATGATGCTGTATTTTTTGGACAATTTAAGATGACAAAAAAATGCAAAATTTATGAGACGAAAAAAATATATAGATAGGCATCATTGGACACCACAAAACTAGCAAGACCCAACACAAGAAAAAGAGTGACATCTTCCTTTAGATCAGTCTCTTCAAGATGTCTCCTTTCTTTAGATGATCGCCTTTCCACTTTGTCGCAAAATAGGACTCGTTGTAGTTAAGACTTCGTCTTGAGATTGTATGATTCTATCTTTTCCATATCGATGATCTGATTTCTAGAGAGATCCGCATAGACTAAAAGATAAATCAAAATCACCATACAAACAAGATCAATACTCGTATTTAGGGAAGATGTAATTGGATACAAGCGAGTTGGTTATAGTCATATACTACTAGCCACTAGCACAAGTAGTCATTGAACTCCTCCCCTTAAAAAACACAAATCAAACCAATCCACCGGCACAACTCATCTAGAACTCCTTGACTCGATCATCTACACAAGCAAAAACACACAAACCATCGAACGAGCATCACTTTTTTATACTCTCTATGCACCCTACACAACAACATATACTCAACATTTACACAAACAATATTCTGACTCAAACATTATACCAACTCAAACATTACATTGACTCAACCAAACACCAGCAACAGTAGTTGATCACAACTTTTAGCATCAATCCCATTCATCACATTCTTGAGCAGCACCACCACCACCATCACCACCTGATCCTCTACAAAGCTTCATCTTTTCCCTTGAAAGCAATTTGGGTATCAGTCTTCTCTTTCATTTCGACTACCTCACATTGGGGAAGTCCCTGTTTATTACATCTATATCAACATCAGCTTTAGATTCCACTTCATGCTTTGTGGTGACCAATAGCTTTTATCGACAATTATCTTTTTGTCGAGCTTAATCACAAACACCTATTATGATAGAACATGAAACAAATATTATTAGTCTATGATTAAAATCCATGACAAGTGAAGATCACGCAGGCCATGCGCTATGTCGAACTAGATTAAACTCTCAAAAAAAATCTAAAACTGAATCATCTTAGTTTAATACATTGCTCTGTTTAATTTTCTATTTCTTTTCAACAACATCCCTCCTCT
>JAOVYX010002142.1:0-12059 GCA_035668315.1 Drosera spatulata | reverse complement strand
AGTAGACATAAAGGGTATACGGCTTGATACGACACATAAATACATTGAAAAATAATTTCCTGGACTGGCTGAGAGGCATTGCGGCCGTGACTGAATTCAGGCTGTGCACTGACAGGTTTTTCAGATTTTGAGGCCTAACTTCGAACGTGCATAACTTCCTCGTTTATCAGCAAAATTGAGTCATTCTTAATTCATTAGAAACCTCAAGAAGTCCTCTACAACTTTGTTCCATGACTCATTTACTGAATCAGCCTCTAACTGGGGTAAAAATACATTCTAATATCAAACGTAAAAACTGTCCAAGAACGGATACGGACTGGTTTGTTGGCTTTTGCGTTTTACCCAACCAATTCAATCCCAAATGTTCTAAAAGTTCATAAACATAACATTTACTTAGTTCTTGTCATGTTTGTTCATTTTTGGGCTTGTTTGATACATAAAATCTTAGGTTTCAGGGTCTCACGAGCATAATTCATCTTTTGGTTCAAATAACACGTTTTTTCATCCGTGACCTGTTTTTCATGTTATTTTCCTTTTGTTTGATCACGTATAATCGATTAAGAGTTGAAAACAGAAGTGGCGTACCTCACCTTCTCGTTGAAACAGTTTTGAGCCCGGTTTGCTTTGGTTTGTTTCCTTTGGCGTGAAAAACACCCCTCTTGTTCCTTTGATGGTTTGAACGCCTTCTCCTCTTCTCCTTCTTCCTTCCAGCAACTACTACAGCCTCACCCCGAGCTGCTGTGATCCTTAAGAGCTTGGTTCCATTGTAGCCAGAGCTTATCCCAAGAGAACCAAGAAGAAGAAAGAAGAAGGTGAGGGATGGTGTGAGGAGACGGGAGAAAATGTGCTAATGGTGCTTCCCCGGGATCCCCGTGGTGATGAGAATGGGTGGAGGAGTGAGTGGAAGGGAGTGGGGAAGGTGGTTGTCATGGTGGGTTAGGCGGGAACCTGAGATAGAATAAGGGAGGAGTGGAGATGGTAGGAGAAGTGGTGGGGAGAAAAGGAGGGAAAGAAGTTTGATGGGTTGTTTTTTTTTTTTTTTTTTTAAAAGCATCCCCATTCCATTTAATCGCAGGAGCAGTTAATCCCATATCTCCCACAGTCTTCGCTCAAACTTTACCACCACGCTCGAAAACTCATGTTATTAATTAACATATAATTTTCCAAATTTTTCCGCGACAAAAAGTTATCCCAACTTCGTCACAAGTTTTAATGTTATGAACGTAACATTACGTCTCAAAACTTTGAAACGAGATTCGTTTCTTACTTTTAATTTATTACAAAAGAGAAAACGCATATTTTCGTTACGTTTATTAATTTTCGAACTATTATTTGATCACCATTTTTATATTTATTTGATCGTAATTTTCTGGGGCTTTACACTAATCTTTCTCCTTATACTCAATATGTTCATGAAATGTTCTATGTATCACGTGTTCAATCCTACACACATTCTCACGAAACACATCAAAGCGTCGAGTGAAAAATAACATGTAATAAAATAAAAAAAACAGATTTACATACTCATTCTATCAATTTTCGTAGCAAGGATTTAGTGTTTTGATGTATTTAATCGAGAGAATATATGATTAGAATGATTAATATGCAAAACGGGACGAATCAGGATGAAAAAATGGCATAAATGAAAAACAGTAGAGGCGTAACGGTCGTTACAAGAGTCGTAATGGTCGTTACTGTCTAGGAAATAAGAATTTAAACTCCTCAAATCTCTGTAACGATCCGGAATGCATAAAACTCATATAATTGAAACACTTAAATTGCATTATTTTATGAACTGTTCAAAAAGTTTCCAAAGATATAACACGCCCATTGATTTTATTAAAAATGAATCAAACTCCTTAAAAAAAGAAACACTAACTTATTGCAGTTAAAGAAAACTAAAGACTTGGGTTGCCTCCCAAGAAGCACTTGGTTTAGAGCCTACAGTCCTTAAAAACTAAACACTAACTTATTTGAAATGCTGCGGAAGTAAAGATAAAACCTTCTTCTTATAACGTTTGATATTTCTCAAAAATATTAATGTCTCAAAATGATTTAACATGAATGAGCAAATAAGATTTCTAAAATATTTGGATATAAAAGGAAATAAAATTAAGTATGATAATTCAAAATCATCCTTATGATCAGGAAAAACATCTAAAATAAGAAAATTTTCAAAAAATGAAATATTTGAATGAGATTGATCATTTTTAAATTCATTAATAGGAATATTCAAAACAAACAATGGCTCTTTCTTTTCAATATTAGGCATTTCTAACTTAGAATCATTTTGCTCAACTTCATCATAAGAATATAAATGCTTTTTCAATTCTACAAAATCTTCAAGTGTAATATATGGACTATCAAAATAGGTTTCATCAATATTAATTTTCAAGTTTGCATCATCAAATTCATCATAGTCAAGTTCAAAAGCTTTTTCCTTCACTTCATCAAATTCTAGCTCTAAAATTTCTTCTTCCAACTCATCTTGTGTCTCATTTCATTCTAAACTCTCTACTTCCAATGTTTCTTCGTCATTTTCATTTATCGTCAGATTTTCTTGTATTTGTGATTTATCAAATTATGTTTCAATTTCATTGAAAGGTAGAGCTTTTAGTTCACTCATTTCAAGGGTAAGTTGATTGATTTGATTTTTCAATATTTCGATGCTAGAGATGTTTTCTTGAAAATAAGTTGAACTCAAGTCAATTGAGTTAGTTAACTCATGTAATGAATTCAATGAATTTTCCAAAGCAGCAATATTAATATCATCATTAGAAAGGTCACATTTACCTTCTATTTGTGCATCATTATCATACTTCTCAATAAAATATTCGTAAGATAAATCAAAGTCTTCGTCCGAATCATCCTCAAATTGAATTTGATTAGACTCTCAATTTTAGAATATTCTTCATCATTTTTAAATATGGTTAAGTTCTCATCTTCTCGTGGTTCAAATTTATTGAATGGATCGGTAAGCATTAAAGTTTCGACTCGAAATGACTTTGTACTTTAAGCATATTAAGTTCCGTTCGTTCATTCAAAATCCTAGTTTCTTCTTGAATAATACATTGATTATGCTTTATTATTTTAACCATTTCTTCTGAAGACATAGGATTGGAATCTTGAGTGTGTGGTCTTGAGGACTGACTTTGTGAAAAGTCAAAAGAATTATTTGACATTGAAGAATTAAAATCTTGATAATTCTCATAATTTTGATGATCTAACTACCCACCATTATAATAGTTGTAATAAGCATTACCCATATTGTAGTTGTGATGGTTGTAGAAATATATTCATTTGATTGGAATATCCATTGAATGAAAAAGATGGAAAATTGCTTGTTTGATATTTCACATTAAAGTAATTTTCACATGGCCTATTGCTATTCATATTATTGCACAATTGAATAATCTAATTTTCAAGTTTATCTATTTTTGAAGAAGTCAAATTATCATCATATTGATTATTCATATTACCATAAGATTGATAATTATAAGCCATAGTGAAAAATTAAACTAAAATCAATTCAAAAACAATAATCTCACCACAAATATCCTTTGAATTTTTTTTCAAGTTAAAAGAATGGAAAATACAGTAAAATAAAATAAAATACAATAATTTTCATAAAATAGTAGAACTTTGAGTGACTAAAAATAAAATAAAAATAATGACACAACTTTACTGTCCTCGACAACGGTGCAAAAATTTGATGCGTGCTGTCGTAGGCACGTCAAATTAGAATTTATATGCACTTACTTTCACTCAAAAAATATTAAATTAATATAGTACTGGAAGTAGGGGTCAAACCCACAAAGAGGATCGCAATATTATTTATTCTTCTTCTTTTAGTCACTATAAAGAACTATTATAAATATGAAAACAAAGATTTTGGGGGGGGGGGGTTGTTTTTTTAACTGATGAAACTAATTAAATGATTGAAATTCAACTAAAATAATCTGAACTTATGGAAGAAATGAATGAGATGTTTTCTTTGTGATAAAAATATAGGGAAATCGATTAATTACATTCTATCTTTTTAGGATCATGAATGAATGAATATCATATGGATTCGTTATTTAGTTAGGTTTGGTCGTGATACCTTTGGGCATCAAGTATCACATTTGCTAGATTGTTAATTACCTATGAGCTTGTATAATTAACCTAATCTATTTATCCCTAACCTACCGATGAACTCGTATATGCTAAAAATAAATAAATTGAATCAAAGCAAGATAGGAAACCAAACATGAACATTAGTAGCAACGAGTTTAAACTATCATGTTCATATGAATTAATCATAACGTCATGACAATATGCTTAAATCATGAATTGTTATTTGCTACTAATTTAATCACTTAGCTCGATTAATAGTTAGGTTATGTCATCAATAGGTGATCAAGCTATTTGATTTCATAACATACAATAGATTAAGGTCAGATTTCATGCATCAATCTTTAACATACGAAACTGGCTTTGGTGATCTAACTCATCTCATGATCCGTAGTAGTTATCATTAATCTATCCATACTATATAATTACTCTCACATTAAATCAAGCATTATCACATACATCTTAATTACTGGCATCATCAGAACCATAAATATAAATAAACACAGAAAGAATGGTAATACAGCGTTGAAGAACGAAGCTACGATGTGGAATTGAAGAGATCCAAATCGCTACACCAAGATCCGGTCTTTAAAAACGTAGACAAATAATAATCCAAACTAGGGTTTTTACAGGACAAAGGTGGCCGAAAGGCCCTGGAAAGCGACACTAATCTCCCTAAAAATGAAGAAAATACATGGGTATTTATAGAAAACCCGAAAATAATTCAAAATTTGAACAAAACAAACTGAATCTAGACATTTGACCTGCATAATGACCATTACAGGTGCCCTGTAACGGTCATTACACTGCATGACTGCTCAAATCTTCAAATTTTATGACTATAATGGTCGTTACAAGTGGTGTAACGGTCGTTACGGTACAGGAAATCACCAAAAATATCATTTTTTCACTCCGAACTCCGTCCTAATCGATGGTATACCTTATGTAGTCCTTATATCATCATAAAACACTTCAAATGACATTATTTGCACCCTCAAAATGGCCTCAAATCCTTGCTTAAATAAGCCTCAAACACATCGGTTTACCTCCAAAACAGCTCCAAATGTCTTTGAATGTTAACACCATCATCTGATGCATGTGAGTATCTCCAGAAATCATCGAAATCAACATGAATGATTGCCAAATAATTACACTTCATCACGATCATCTTCAAGCCTTTTTCATCCAATTCATTAGTTGCCAAAAGTTACTCTTCTCAATCAAATCTACAATGAAAACATGCAAAACAACAGTATCCAAGTCCAAAAACATAAACTAAACTAAAACATGAAATAAAGTACTCAAATGCGACAAATCACTAGGTTTAACATAAATGAAGTACGTGCATTTATACACACATCACTAAGTGATTAAATTGATAGCGAATAGTAATTCATGATTTAAGTTCATTGTCATGACGTTATGATTGAATGCATAGCACTAACCTTTTGGCTCAAACGTTCAATCATATCGAAACCATCACAAAAGCATGGGAAAAAAAATTAAACCATAATTGAACCAAGTACTAAGTGTAAAACAATCAAAATACAATGCTCGAACTCAAAAATCATCAAGAAAAGATCATACAAGCATTTCATCGAACACTTAGAGTACATGGTGATGAACTAGCTTCGTAGCATGGTTTTGAACCTTCAAATCACCATCCAATGCATGATTCATGCTATCAAAGATTAATTAGCATCAATTCCATTCACTAACCATCACCAAATCACCCATACAAGGTCCCCATCAAAACAAAACAACTCATGAAAGTGTAGAGGATAGATAGAGGTTAAGATGAGAAGTGATGTACCTTGTAATCTTGAATGAATAACTTGAATGATTGACCAAGATTTTAATGTTTAGGACTTTAACTGGGAGGGAAATTTGATTTGAAAGAGAGATTGGGAGGTGTTTGAGGAGTTGAAAGAAGAAAGGAGGTGGAAAAATGATAAGTGTGGAGTGTGAAATGAAGATGTGGTGTGTGTGTGTGTTGTGTGTTTGTGAAATGCACGTGGGGAGGGGCAGTGTTGGTGCTATATCGCAGCTTTTTATGGCGCTATGGCACCGTGCCACTAGTGTGGAGGAGGTGGGGTGGCGCTATGGCGTAGCCAACTACGCGAGGAGGGGTTTGGACGAGGGGTTTCAAGCGGGCAAGCACATACCTTGACTCATGTTGTTCCCAACCATTTTTCATCTCCATTTTACCTTTTTCACCATTTTTCTTCTTGAACATAATTTTAACGTCAAAATGAGTGAAAGAACAAATTAAAAATCACAAAATTTCATTCCATCTGTCGAGCATTCGAGAACACATCTGAAGTTATCGTACCAACCTTCATCATGAGATTCCATTATTCAAAATACTACCTATAAAACATCAAAAAACACAACGTAAGATCAAGAAATGATAAAAAAAAAAAAAAAAAACAATGTCAAATGACTTATTATGATGAAAAGAAAACTCCTTTTGGGTTACCTCCCAAGTAGCGCTTGATTTGACGTCATCGGCCCGACGTCTTGAAATCTTTATCCCAACTTGGAATTCTCTCAGTAAATGCATGACTTAAGTATTCAAACCTTCATCATTACTTGTTGAATTGTTTCTATATGATTTCCAAGAAGTCGCTTCTCAATCCATGCCTTGCACATTCCATGAAGGTTTCTTGAAACTTCATTATATCTACAATCAAGAAAAGGATCAAATGCATCATGATAGACCTTGGCACGAGAACAACTAGTGTTTGAGTGTCTTTTTCATTTTCTAACACGTGGAGTGTTGGTTCCACAAGATCGCTTCTCCGATTGTGTGACTAAGGGCATGATAATGCACTTGGTGCAAGTTTGCACTTGAGATCTTGAACCTCTTTTTCCAAATCATTTTTTGTCAAAGTATGTTTTTCATTCTCTAATTTCAAACATGAATTAGAGGTTTCCAATGCTTCAATGTTTTTCAGTAATGTCTCAATGACTTGATGTTGTTCCTTTACTACAACTTCAAGGGACTCATCAACGTCATTGGATTTAGTATTGCCACAAGGAGAATCATGAGAGGTAGAGCTCATACCTTGAAGACAAGTCTCAAGCTCATCTAAAGAAAGTGTTACCTCACTTTGCATCATTGGATCTACTTTCTTCTCCATCGGCTCATCTTTAAATACCATGAGTCATGAGTGCTCAATGCGTTGAAACCCTTGAATTCCTTGAAGGTGGCTTATTCCCCTTCAACCTGGAGCTTTAATTCCCCACTTTTGACATCAATCAATGCTCCTTTGATGGCTAGGAATGGTCTTCCTAAAATAATCGGCAAGCTATCATCTTCCTCCATGTCCAAGATCATAAAATCTGTGGGAAAGATGAATTGATCGACCTTTACGAGCACATCCTAAAGCACACCTCACGGGAAACTAAAGGAGCGATCCGTCATTTGTAACGTCATGTGGGTTGGCTTTAAATCCTCAATTCCGAGCTTCCTACAAAATGAAAGCATCAAGTTAATCGAAGCATCCAAAATCTCATAACGCCTTATCAATTTTAACCTGTCAAATGGTGCACGGGATGGTGAAACTCCCGAGGTCTTTAAGCTTTTGAGGGAGTTTGCATTGTCTGATGGTGCTACATTCTTCATTAAGCTTGACATTCTCAAGATCCTCAAGTTTATATTTCTTATCCAAAATCTCCTTCATGAACTTGGCAAAAGAGGACATTTGAGCCAAAGCTTCGACATATGGAATATTGACATGCAATTCCCGGAATACATCCAAGAACTTCTCAAATTGCTTATCCAACGTATGCTTGTAGAAGCACTGGGGATAAGGAATTTTAGGCACATAGGGAGAAGGGTTTTCCAGGAAGAGTTTAGAAGTTACTTGAGGTTTAAAAATGGGTTCACTCTCCTTAGGTTCCTTATGATCTTCCACTACTTGCTTCCCATTGTCACGTTTCGAACCCTCGGGACCCTTGAGCTCTTTTTCACTCCTTGTGGTTATGGCATTTACATGCTCCTTAGGGTTTGTTTTCGTAGTGGTGGGGAGTGTCCCTTGTGCATGTTGTGTCAAGAAACTTACAATTTGCCCCACTTGGTTCTCTAGGTTCTTCAAAGAAGCCCCATGACTTTTTAAGATGGTGTCATGACGTTGGAAGTTCTCGTCAGTCTTTCCAATGTATTTAGCCATGATATCCCCAAGATTTGGCATGGGAGGTTGAGGAGGTGGTTCTTGGTTGAAACCTGGTATAGGACCTTGGGCCGCTTGAGTATTCCTCCAAGGGAACCCCGGATGGTTTCTTGGATTGTTCAGATTATAGAACGTGTTCCCTTGAGGAGGCTGAGGGTATGCTTGACCATAGTTCTCTTGCTCGATCATTTTTGCTTGCACCATATGGGAATGGAGATGGCACACGATGCTAGCATGTGAATCTCCACAAAGATCACAACACGGAGGAGAATACGATTGGTAAACATGAGCTTGAGCATTCGAGCTTGTGACCAAAGCACTCACTTGCTTTGTCAAAACTTCTAGTTGCTTAGAAATAGTAGTCCTCGGTAGAATTCTTGTATGTGCTGTCTCAAGGAAGGGGTTCCCAATAGAATTGGAGCTGAAAAGTATGATGCATCCTCGATACGAAGGACATAAAAATCTGCAGGAAAGATCAACTCATTAACCTTGAAAAGCACATCTTCTACAAGGCCTTCTTGGTGTGCTATGCACCGATCTGCTAATTGAATAACATTGTTGTTTTTAGCGGTTCAGGAATAAGTGCATTATAGATTGGCAATGGCATCATATTTATGGATGCACCTAAGTCAAGCAAGCACCCAGAGATTGTAGAGTTCCTAATGGTGCATGGGTTTGTGAATATACCTGGATCTTTTTCCTTAGTTGGGAGTTTCTTTTGCAACCTCGCAGAAACATTTTCTCCCAACGTGACCCTTTCATCTCCTTTAAGACGCCTCTTATTTGTTCAAAGCTCTTTGAGAAACTTAGCATATATAGGGATTTGTTTAATTGCTTCTAGGAGAGGGATGTTCACCTCTACTTTTCAAAAAGGCTCGAAAATATCTTTTTCAGCCTCGTATTTCTTATCCTTAATCAAACGGGTATGATAAGGTGGAACTTGTTGGCGAGTGCGTAAACACGCATAATTTTTCTTGCTAACTTCTTATCTTTGTCCTATATTTAGTACAATTTAGAGTCTTATTGTTTCCTTTTAGTATTAAGAATGTAGATACTGTCAAGTTTCATGTTTTTGTTGCAGAGCTAGAGAAATCGAAGTTGTATGGTGTGGTGAATATTTTGGAGTGTTCAAGAAGTTTTTGGAGTGCTTGGAGACCATCTATTAGAAAGAAAAGGAAACAAACCGAAATAAAAATGGATTTAAATGCAAAAGTTATGAGAGTTTGAAAATCGGTTGATTTTACTGGCAATGTCTTATCCGACTATTTTAGGGGAAGTCAGTTATTTTTCAATTCCCTATAAATATACACGATGAAATATCATTCTCTAAGGGAGTTTTCATCAACTCTTTTCACTAGTTTTTCAAAGAGTAGAGCCGACGATCCAATCTGAGACGATCAATTCCATGAACAACATCTAGAGCTAAATCAAGGAAGCTTGAGATCTAACCTACGCTACACTCCATATTTGAAGGGATCATCGTTCAACCATCATCTTGACCGATCTCTGTTGCTGTAAGGAACCGAAAAATTCCGTAAAATTTAGTGCCACGATAATTAATGTGAATAGTAAAGTATCGTAGGTTATAATTTATTTTGTGGACTTAAAAGGCTTGTTTGGCTATATAATAGAGAAAGAATGTAACATATGGATGAAATGCAACCCTAAAACAAAAATACGGGGAAATACGATATTAATACGAAAATACCATATTTATACGAAAATGACCTAAACCTAATTTTGACACTTAATTTTCTTTATGTCAATTTCTACTCCACCTAAATTAAATTAATTATCCACTAATACCCACTAATTATTTATTAAATATCCACTTAAACTATTTTAATTGATTTAGTTTCCTATAAATACAAACTCTCTTTTCCTTGAAAATTCCTTACAAACACAAAACAAAACACTTCTTACATTAGAGTTAAGAAAGAGAAGAGAAGAAGAAGAAGTTTATGGAGAAGAGGAGGACGTAGGTGATAAGGCGAGTAAGACGTGGAACCTTCATCGTTGTTAAGAAAAGGTAATCATCTTGATTAAAAATTTTATGGAATATTATACACTCTTTGATAAATTCTGATATTAATATATGTTGAATCTCACATGTCTAGTTTCTAACAAAGTTAATAATTCATAATTCCGAGTTGAGAATCTTAAGTTATAAATCAAAACGTGCGGATATGTCAATCTGTAAAAAACAGGTTATAGAGATGACTTTATCACTTGAAATGAAATTATATAGTAAGTTATAAGAAAACCTCATATCACTGGAAAGATATGGAAGTCTAGTTTTCAGAACAGTTTACAAATAATTATTTGGAGTTGTATATAGAGAGTTAGGAGCAAATTAGTGAAGTAAGGTGAAACTATTAGAACTAGCAGAAAATATAAACTTGAACTAATTAACTGCTATTAGTAAAGTTTTACGATGAAAACTTTAATTCATTGGAAATATTATTAAGTCTAGTTTACGTAGAATTTTACGGAATAATTTTTGAAGTTGTATACAAGACGTTATAGATTTAAATATGTCAAAAGGTTAAGTTGGACAGAATTTAGGACACTCGTTCTAGAGGCCGGGAAGCTCACTTCAAAGGCCGGAACGCTCGTACCAGAGACCGGGATGCCCGTTTCAGTGGTCGGGAAACTCGTTCCAGAGGTCGGGATGTCCGTCCCTTATGTCTGCATAAACACACATCATTTCTTTACTCTAAATGTTTATTTTATTCCTCTTGTATTGTCTATTTTATGTTTTAAGCGACTTTTTGTCGTGGAATGTTGGTGTTGCTGTACTTTTATGTATTTGGCAGATTGGCGCGAAGTTTTGGACGAAAATAAAGAAAGATGAAGAAGGATGAAGAAAATGACAAGTCATGAGCTCAAAGGCTGGAAATTCACGATTTTCGTCGTTTCATGTGCTTCGAGAGTTAATACAATAGAGTTTAACATCGATAAGCTAAATTAGCATGTTTAGAAGTGATGTATAAGTTTCTAGAATTTTTTGACATCATTTAATATTTTTCGTATTAATTTTAGCTGAACAGCACATAGTGTCGCGACCACTACAGGCCTGGTAGCGAACAGGCTACACATGGTCGCAGGCGTGATGCCACAGGTCGCGGGAGCAACAGGCTATTTTCAGCAAAATCCGGTTTTTTTAATGCGTCGCGGGCGTGACATGCTGGATCGCGGCCGCGACGTTGTCCCTGATGCAGGACACTTGTTTTTAGCCGTCCGATCCATCAGGTTTTCACCTTTGCCTATATATACATGCTCTAGGGTTCTTCTAAATAGGATATAGAGCATAGAAACGGCAGAGGCAATCAGAAGAGGAGGAGACGCGTAGAGGAGAAGGTTTGGAGGGTTTTTTTTTTTTTTATCAATATGTCAAGGAGAATAGATCCGCAACTGGTTATATAGCTTTGGACATCAGTTTGGAACGTGATTTGTGCTGTAAAACCTTCATTCTCAGTTACTTAATCTCTGCTGAATGTTTGTTTTCAAACCTATGTTTCATTTCATGTTTTGTTTGATGCATATGCGCGAGTAGATCATAAGTACGGATGTGTTGATGACTTTTGATGACCTTAGATCATGAGATGATACGTTTATGACTGAAACCAGAGATGTTAATGATGAATATGTTGCATGAAACCTGTTAGAATTATCATATAACATATGTTTATAGATTGATCACCTAATATACATAGTTTAGAGCTATAAATCGCGCTAAGTGGTTTTAGTTAGTAACAGATTGATATAATA
>JAOVYX010002141.1:0-12062 GCA_035668315.1 Drosera spatulata | reverse complement strand
TAAAGGATATCCTCCATTCTGGGTTTCCACATCGAATAGTTCGATGAGGTCAATCGGATCATGCCACCAACGCTGGCCCCGTCTTCCATTTTAATTTGCGCAATAGTTGGATCTGCCTCCAGTTAAATTAACCAGAGCTCTGATACCAGTCTGTTGGAAAAAGTCGGTGTATGGTGCAGCGGAAATTACCCAGCACTTTTCCCTTATTGGGCTATAAAAATAGGATAAATAAATAACCCAAAAATAAATAGAGTCGACACCAAAATTTTACGTGAAAAACCCCTTTAAAAATAAAAGGGTAAAAACCACGGGACCGTTGCGGTACCAAAAATATCCACTAAAGAGGATTATAAATATCGTCCCTAGATTGTGCTAGAGGATTACAATCACCAGGATAACTCTCACTAATTTTTCTTCTCTAATGGAATAAAATTATACCCGTAGAGGATACCCCTCAATACCTCAAACTGGATATTTTTCTAACTCTTCTGATGCTGTTTTTGTGTTTGATGTGTTGTGAATGTTTTCTGCCCCCTGCTCCCTATTTATAGAGGATTGAGGATGCTATTTTTTCCTTTCTTCACCGCGTTAAATTCCTTCACCACTTCTGTTGAATTCTCCTGAAACTGCTTGATTTTTCCTCGTCCTTTCTTGAAGCCCCTTGTTGTTTCTTCTGCCTGATGAAACTAAACTTGATGGAAAAAGCATGAACCCCACGGAGGGAATAAAAAACATAAAAGAAAGGCCACTAACAGGGGAAAAGGAACGAAGGATGATAATATCGATCTATGCGTAGATCATGACGGATGGAACATGCCGGGGATTTTTGTAGATACATGAACGTGGATGTGTAAAGAACATAGATACATGTTAACATGTTTGTTATGCTGATAGAATGTAATATGAGAAAATATGGTATTAGGTGACCTAAACCTAAACATGTTACTCAAAAAAGCCAAAACACGGCACCTATGGCCATGGGAACCAATGAGGCAGAAAATGCGTGGAAAGTGAAGATGTCTGACGTATGGTGTTGGGTCATCCCCATATCAATTGATATGGTCAAGTTGGGCGTTGGTTTGGGCTGAATGCAAGTTCAATTAATCAGGACGTGTTTAAACTCATATAATTAAGTTGATGTTTACGAGTCTAAAATAACAATATGAATAACTCGTTGATCAAATCCTTACAGATATTTGAGCATGGTAGAATATAAAACACAATTTTAATTGTTTTTTTTGAAAAGGACACTATTTTAATGATTGATCCTAGTTAATCGACCACAAAAACTTGAATTATTATACTCATGATTGAAATGGAATCAAGAAGCATGAAACTTTGGCTACGAGAAGTAGTTGGTTGTTGACTAGTTGTCAATGATGAGGTGGAGTTTGTAGTAGTAATAGCCATTTTTGTCCACGACCAATGAAAATGAGGCCCCGTTACACAGTACCATTCCATACATCATTCAACACTTTTGTGATGATTCATAAATATATAAAATTTAATTCAACATTTGTGTTAAAGATAATAAATCTTAGCGTGAGAAGATTAGACAGGAAGTGATTGATCAATCTCATGCATGGAAGTGAGGTGATGATGTTTGAGTATTTCATCTTTTGTTAATTCTTTTCGTTAGGACATTGATCATGTGTGAAATGATTATAAACTACTGACTTACTAGAGATTAAGACATTTCATTTAGAAATTTATCTTTCAAGAGGAAGATTTGGACGTTTTTTGATTGAGAATATTTAAATATCTACAACATTTTATAGAATGAAGGAGTTTTTATTTAAGTTCTGATCAAATATAACAAACTGTTATATTCTATTAAAAATTTGAGGCTATAATGATCAGATGATTCTGATCTCTCCTTTCAATGGATTGGAATCTCGAGAAAAAGATTAGAGACGAGATAAGCCAAGAGCCTAACTTCATTGAATGATAAAGTCTTGTTATTAAGCAATCTCTGATCCTTTTCTTGGACACTACTGGACATGATTTCTATTTCATTTCCTTTTCAGTCCTATAACAACATTGATTTGAGAAGACAGACACGGTATTCTTTCATGGTCAAGCTTTAGTTTATCACAATGAAATCTCACATTAATTAAGTATGGTGTTTAATTTCATGTATCACACGATAATATTATCCAATCTGTATACAACCAAAAACATTATCCAATCGATCTTTATAATCACATGTTAAATTTTATCGTATCATCTAATATCAGATCGATAAATTTTATAAATCACATAAACGTCCTCTATTTTTCTATCTTCCGCAATTGAATGACGATTATATCTCGACATCCCATCATTGATTCATTATGGTCATAGATATCTGGAGGGTTGAAGCATCTATTGCCACTTGGCTGGTTGTGAGTGTTGAGGGCAACTCTGGTTGATGTCTCCTTCATCCGTACCTTTGGATCTAAATCCACTGATCCTTTGTACCATTTAGCTAGTTTGTAAATATCAACTTAGAAGTGATGTATCACAATCTATTATGACAAGGTCGGCGAACTGTTCGAGCTCAAACGAGTGAACTCACGAGACAATTAGATTCCTTTTGTTTTTTCCAAATAATTTTCTTATACTCCAATTTGAGCATTTTCATTAGTAGGAGGAGACAAAATTGCAAGAATATGAATAATGATGCAACCTGTCCAACAGTTAGAAAGTATGATAATCACTGCAGACATGATTATGTAGAGCTGCTTGTGGCATGGGAATCTACTGCATCCACATTTTTCATTTTCATTAATCGTAGTGCAAAGCCGAAAAAAACAACTGTAACGACAAAAATCTTGTACAGAAGATGTACAACTACTATATTAAATGAACCGACTAAGCTACAACAGGAATGGCAAAGAGATATTTATGGTTGGTCATCGGGTCAGTGAAAACTTAGTTCTAGCCTGCGAATAATAGTAACGGGACATGTTCTTGCATATTAACAAATGCCTTGATACCATTCATGGAATAATAATAATGGCAAAGTGCATTGCATAGACAACCCAAGGTCCACTTACAGATAGGAAAACTCCGTCCCAACCCTATATATATTTCCCTTATCTAAAAAGCACCTAAACTCTCATTTTATTTCCCTAGCTATTTCATTGATTCCACTACAACAGGCTCCCAACTTCACATCTCTTTGCTCTTCTAGCTAATATATCCATTTCTCAACTCTATTATATTTCATTCTACCAATTCAATGGACATTCCAAATCAGATAACAACACATATAATAGCTACTGCGCCAGCAGCATCGTCGTCCTCTTCTCCTTCACACGAGTTCTCCTTCACTATTTCCCTCCACAACCATCCATCCATTTTGCTCCCTTTAGATAGGCCCAAAGCAGTGAGTAATCAAACTCAACCTGTGTCGTCCCTAGCTATGGTTGATTTGACCCCGGCGGACGACATCTTCTTCCACGGGCATTTGCTCCCCCTCCACCGCCTTTCTAGTCTCCCCACCTCCCCGCCTCGCTTATCCACTAACTCCCTCGACAGTTTCACCCTCCCCATCACGGAGTTCCTAGAGGAAGCGAAATCAAACAATGCCATGGACCAGAGACAAAATCAAAACCAGAAACAGAAACAGAGTCAGAGCCAGAGTAACAGCTTCAGCATCAAGAACACTGAATCAAAAGGCAAGAGCAAGTCATTTTCGATGTTGGGGCTGAAGAGGTGGAGGAGCAAAGGCCTAGATGAGCCCGAAAAGCCAAAGAGGAAGCTTAGGATATCTGATGTGAGCCAATTCATATCAAGAATGGTGAAACCGTTTATGTTCTTTAAAGGAACAAAGATGATGAGCAGCAGAGAAGATCTTCAACATCACAGCAATGGGCCGCCTCGTGGGCAGTATTCTAAATCGCTATCAGGGAACCTCGCCAGTCGTCGGAGTGGGGATAGATCAAGGGATGTAAGGGGGAGAAGCGGCGAGTCCTCTGCGCCAGCGTCGATGAGGATATCGCCTTTGAATAGCGGCCTGTTGGCTGCAAAGGCGGGGATGTCGCCTCCGGTGAGCGACAGCACCATGGAGGAGCTTCAGGCAGCTATTCAGGCTGCTATTGCTCATTGTAAGAACTCCATTGCAGTTGATCAGGATGAGAAGAAGCACAAGAGTGACCCCACCACTTAGCTGTATAGAAAGAGAACTTGATTTCTTTGATATTGATATTACACAAAAATGTATAAAAATCAATCAATTTTGTTTTACGATATGTATTTTTTTTTTTTGTTATTGTCTCCTTACACACTTTGCGACGTGGAATAAGTGTAAGAAATTCTCTCTTCCTTTTATTAATTACTTGTGATATCTATCAACAAATTATGCGGAATTCATCGATCACAACAGGATGACAAAAGAGCTCTAACAATTATTGAAAAGTGTGAACATAATTGATTACTTTCCTATGCTTAAGATATAAGCCTTTCTGTTATGATCATTGCCAGCAAGATATTATGGCATAAGACAAACATATGGAATCAATGGTGTCGAGAAAGCGAGGCCCTGGTTTGGACCACTGTGGTTTGCAACGCCCTGTTTTGGCGATTTCGTCAAATTATTGTAAAAAACCGACATTTCTCTTTTGAACGACTTTCTAAAAGTTTGTTAAATCGTTGGTGCACCATGCCTCACACCACATTGTTGATTATCACGTCTTGGTCCTCGAGGGTTATACTAGATACGGAACCTAAAAGCTCTTTTTGGTCCGTCGATTATGTTATCAACTTTAGTTAGTAGTTTTAAAAGTTGGATGATGAAATTGGATGTGCAACAGAATATTTTGATTAGAGTCAGTGGGGAAGAAATACAACAAAATGACAGCTGCTAAAAGAACTTGCACAATATCTTAGTCCCCACAGGTGACAAACCAAAGTCGCATTCCATTGATAATAACAGATACTGATACCAGGCAACTTGTTGGTATTCCGGCTTGGCGAGTTAGGCGCTCCATGTCGATTTCGTGATTAGTATTCAAATATCTATATAATATAACAACCTTGTATATAAGCTTCGGAAGATGAAATCGGAGCGTTAAGTAAAACAGAATCAGACCAATATGCATCGGAAGTAAAAAAAAATAAAAAAATCGGAGTAATGACAAGAATGATCATTTCATTTGAACAAGGATCATGAACATTGGTGTCAAAGTTCCATAGTATTCGAGGGATTGATCGGAGAATTTAGATGATTGGTCATCTAAGTTTTATTAGTGCAGCGATCACTGTTGGACTAGCCAAAACCGCATCAGAATTCAGAACTGTATAAAACAGAATTGGGGTCACCTAGAAATGCAGCATCATGGTCCATACTTGTTCCACTATTTATGTTTTGGTACAAAACAGAGTTGTGTTGGTGGCCCATTTTCAATTTCATAGCCCAGAAGCAGATTCTCCGGCACATCAGCCTATTGCAATGTCGATTAATAGTTGGCATCGCAGACCCAATTGATGGGCCTAAAATTGGTGTGCCCAATCCCAGGAACCCTAATGAAGAAATTGATGTGAAGAAATCAAATGCTTACTCCTTGGAGTTAAAATTGATGTGTTTAAGAATAGGATATTTTATCGTGTTAATTCCTCCGATCCAATTTAAAATTTTTTTTATCGTTTTAAAATAAATATAATATTCTTTTTTTGATAATTTCTTTTAGTAATATTTTAAAAAATATCAAATCAATCGTATCTCTTATATTATATTCACTATCTTCTCTCATAAATATTACAGTAAATCTCATTATCACGAAAAAAATATTATTTTTTTCGTTCCATTCAAATTATAACGATTTAACCTAACACGATAATTTATGTGTATGTTAAATTAATAAGAATGACAACTTTATTTTTATGAGTGTGTGGGATAAAAGAGTGAGGAAAAAAAAAAGAGAAATTGTGATGGTTGAGTTGATGTGATATAAAATAGGAATATTTTTATATGAAAAAAGTTGTTAAATATGAAAATGTTGTAATTTAAAAGGGACGACCCAAAAAAAAAGTGTTGCAATATGAATGGGACGAAGAAAATATTTGTTCATTAAAATTCACATAAATTCAATACTCGTATAAATTTCTATGTCAGATCAATATGTCACAATTAACTTAGACGGGAGGGAGTATTTAATGAAACGAGCAAAGCTATGTGATTAGAAAAATGCCTTCAATTATTATATTATGAAGGGAGTACATATCTACTATTATAACTGATCATATATCAGTAAGTCATAGATTTCATGCAATATCTACATAAAACGAAAAAACATCCATCTTATTACCTATCCATCGTACAAGATGGATTTCGCCCTATAATCATCTCACATCAAGGATTGGACAACTTCATCGTACTAGGACATCAAACAACCCAAACACGAGACAGCCACGCCTTCGGTGCTATCACGCCATTATCAGTCATACAATTCCCAGATCTTGTTGCTATCACGCCATCTCGGTGATCTCACCACTTGAAAACCAATACATACGTATATTCCAAGCACAAACTATTCTTCCCTGTTTACAGTATTTTCCTCTTCGAAAAAATCTTGAAAACTAACCAATAAAATCCCTCTCATCCAGGTCAGTTTTTGACTCACTCAAATCCTCATAAAAAAATGTTATTTTTTGTTTTCTTTTGATTTTTTGTTGGCATTTTAGACAAGAAAAGAAGAATATCTTGATTTTTGTTTAGTTTCGTGTGGTTTCCTATTACAGGGGGAAATCTAAATTACAATATCTTAGTCTAAATTTTTTTTCACTGATTGGCACCTTGGAATCATTTCAGAAGAATGTCCTCCTATTTTCAGGGTCCCCAAACCCATCAATTTCACGCATCATCGTACCATTTGTTTCTGGGTTTTTGATTATTTCGTGTATTGGTCAGATCGTAGACAATTTGGATCGAAGTTGCTTGGATGATTGTGGGTTGTGATTTTCTTCGTTGTTTCGTGTTGTTCGAGGGTTTCCTCAAAGTTGGAAATTTTGGGTATAACCTCATCTGGGTATTGTTGCTTCATCTTAAATTTTGGTGGGTGTTTGATTGATTTTGCCCTTCATCGTGGAATCTTGTGTTAGTTCAGGATTCCGGGAATCTGGGATTTTCCCAGAATGATCATTTCCATGAGGTCGGAATGGATTATATTGTTGGTTTGGCGGTCGAAATGTTGATGTTTGGATGCTGATGGTCATAGCAGCATCACTTTTGTAGCAGGAGTTCATCTAGGTTGGTTGACGATGGCACGATATTGAGGAATTTCAATATCAGGGTTCGAGTTTCCTCGAATTATGTATGCCGTGGGGAGGATAGGCAGTTACATAACCCGAGGGGTGTACACCGTCTCCGGCCCCTTTCACCCCTTTGGTGGTGCTGTAGATATAATCGTGGTAGAACAGCAAGACGGGAGCTTTAAATCATCGCCTTGGTATGTCCGGTTTGGGAAATTTCAAGGGGTTTTAAAAGCCAAGGAGAAGGTCGTTAGCATTAACGTTAATGGCGCTAATGCTGATTTCCACATGTATCTTGATCACAAAGGGGAAGCATACTTTCTCAGGGAGGTCGGCACAGAAGAAGGCGCAGCTGATGTTTATCCTTCGTCCTCTGGAGATGAGGCAGAGGGGAAACTAGCTAAAAGAGTACCAGAGAAGTCCAAGAGCTACAATTTCGATGGTAACATGCCTGATTTGGTGTCTCCAGTAGAAGCTAGTAATGGCAAAATTCTGGCTAGATCTGCTTCGAACCAGTCTAAGATTTTCGGGGTTGTTTTTGGGAGAAGATCAGTCAAGAGGAATAGTTTTGTGGCTGAGGAGAGTGCTGCTGATGCGGTGAGGGCTAGCTCTTTGGAACGTGCTGAGATGGCAGCTGATCTTCTGGAGGTGAAATGGTCGACCAATCTCGTATCAAGCAGACGCCGTAAAGGCAATGCCTCTAATCTTTCTGATCCCAAAGATTCGGGAAACCAAGAGTCAGATGGGATCATGGAAGAACCAAACGCTCAAATTTCTTGCTCGCATGGACCAGTGAGTTATATAGAGTCATTTACCTTGCAAGAAACATATCTAGAAGTTAACTTCACTGCTGAGGACTCTAGATCAGTTATTAAAACTGATCTTGCAGATCCATATGACGATGAGAATAGGGAAGGAGACAAATCTGGGAACCGCCGTCCAATTCTGACTATTTCACAAACGGTTCACCTTGAAGGGAATGCTGAGACACCATTCGTTGTGGATGAGCAATCTGATCAGATTTCACGTGGAAGAAGCCTTTCCGAGGTTGGGAGCAGATTGGATAAAGTTGAGTCCTTCATGTATTATGAGGCGGTGGAGGAAATTATGGAAGCATCAGAAGCCTCTATTGAGAAAATTAATGAGACTGTGGCCTTTACGGCTTCAGAAAATGGGGAACACCATGTCCTTCAGTCGAATGATTTGGAGTCAGTTCCACGGAAACCTGATGCCCTTTTAGAAAAAGTAGCATTGATGCCTGTAATTGATGCTGCAGAAATTTTAGGCAATGGAGGCTGTTCTAAGTCTCTGGATGAATCAAAAGGCTCTGCCGATGGCTCAACTCCTGTGACTTCAAATGGATACATGGCTTTACCAGAAGCTATAGAGATAGCAACAGAACCAGGCAACACTACAGTTGATGAAGGGCATGCAATGGCCATTGATCAAGCGGAAGAGGCAAAGGTTTGTTTTAGTGGAGTTAATTTTTATGAACCTTCCGTAGTTCCAGAAGGTGAGCTTGCAACAGAATTAGGCAGCTGCAGCCTCCAACATATAGTGGATGAAGGATATGAAAATGCCGTTAATTCGGTGGAAGCTTTGAACAAGGCTTCTTCTGGTACCACTTTGAATCAAGCTTCTATCGTCCTGGAGTCCGATGTAAATGGCATTCGCTCTGAAGATGAGGTCAATTCAAGTGACGCTTGCACTACTCAAGATTCATTGAGCTTGATCCATGGAGTTTCTGAGATGGAGAACTTTGCTGATGACTTGCCCAGAAGGTCATCCTTCTCAAATGAAGAGTATGCCAGAGATAATCTCAAAGAAAGAGTTAATAGTGGAGCTGAGTCAACAAGTTCAGAGGAGGAGCTGTTTCGTTTTAGTGACCTGGATGATTCTAATTTGCAGGAGGCTGAGATGCTTGAGTCTGGATCTTCTGTACCTGAAGGGAGCCAAAGCCATGTCTATGAACTGTCAGAAACGGCTGTGAAGGAGGAAGAGCTGAATAAATCTGGATCTATTGATCCTCCATCACATCATGTTGAACTAGAATGTGACGAAGAAGATCCACAATGTAGTCGTCCGATTCAAGTGGAGATGCTTGAAAGGACATCAAGTCCAATCAACATTCCTGAAGTTCATGTAGAACCCGATAAGGAATCCTTGAATGCGTTGGTGGAATCTTTACCAAGCATGCGACCTCATGTATATGTTATGAAGTCACACTGTGTTCATCCTTCGCGGTGCCTTTCTCTTGATTCCAACCTTGATAACTTGGTCCTGATTAAGAAGGATGTCTCTTTACCTTCTGAATCTGACGATGAAGAGGCGGAACCATCAACTGTTGGGAATACCGCAACAGAAGACTCTCAGATTGCTGAGGAATTTAAAAGAATTGTTTCAGACCCTGCGGTTGGTGAGAAACCTAAAAGCTAATCCCCTTTGCATTGCGTCGTTCTTTTTGCCATCACGTCAGTGTCTTCCAACATCATCAGGAATTCAAATTTTATGAGCATTGTACTGAACTGCAGATAGTATTCTCGCTTTGGCATTTGGACAATTTGCATTTCGTTTTGCATGTGTGGTATATCATGGCATACTTCTTCACCTCTCCTTGTATAAGAACCTTTAATGAATTTCATCCTTAGAATCTTCATCTCCTTGCCATCTTCTACATATAATTTACTTCATTCATATACAAATGCCAATGAATCACATAAACTTTGCACTTTATGCAGAGTTATCTCTTTGCAGAGACTTGCTTTATAAAGGGATGGGTTATGAAGCTGCATCTCGTGCATTTGACTCTGAAAAGTTGGACGCTGATGAATTAGCATCCATTGGTCCTGCTGTCTTAGAGAATGACAAGCTTGTCGTAAGAATATGTGGTCTTTACTTTCCTTGGGAGGCCGCTCTTCCAATTGCTTCTGCAATAGGGTCCACTGGAAGTGAACAGATTGTGGAACCAAAAGGCATGATAGCCGTTGAGCAAGCTGAGAAAGCGGAAGAGGTGATCACCCTAAAATCTCTTGATTCCAAGAATGCTACCTGGAGACTCTGGCCTTTCTCCTTTCAGAGATCAAGAAGTATTAAAAATAGGCAACTTGACCTGGAGAGCCCTTCACAGAATGCTTCAGGGTCATTGAGAAGTACAAATTCACCCAGAGCTACTCGAAAGTCCCTCCGAGCGACCACCCCAACATCAGAACAACTAGCATCCTTAAACCTCAAGGAAGGAAAGAATGTCATGACGTTTACATTCTCGACAGCAATGCTTGGGGAACAACAGGTTGCTTTCGAGTTCGACTTATTGAAGTTATTGCATGTTTCTCAAAGTTCACTTGCCTTTAAAATGTCAGATTGTTTCCCCCTTTAAAATTAATACTCTAGTTTTCCTTTTCTGCAGGTTGATGCTAGAATATATTTGTGGAGATGGAACACGAAGATTGTAATTTCTGATGTTGATGGCACTATCACTAAGTAAGTGAACTTTACACCTTCTTTCGTTTAGACCAGACCTGTTTAGATTGCATCTCAATGCAGACGACTAGGTTATTGTTTATTAGTGTGCCTGCTCACGTTAATGCTCTCTGGCCTTGAAGCATTGATTTTTCGCATGCTCTTTAGTTTTGGATTTATCATTAGTATTTGCTTGTTCCCCACTGAAATGCTATTTGGCACCGTGTGATTCAGTAGGGTCCCCTTTTCCCTTTTTTAGTCATATACAGATGGATGCACTCAATTAGATTAAGAACTTCTATCAGCTGGCTTAATTTTTGAAGAGATCTCTAACTTTGTTCTTCTCCTTCGTTTATCCATAGTTTAGTGTTACCCCTGTACTTTCTTGATTTATATGTGGAAGGAACCCTGATATGCCATCTGAACTTCTTTGTTTATATGCAATCTAGTCATTTGCTAAACCACTATGACTATGCTTTACGGTTTCTGCTTTGACATCTCTGGTTTATGTCACATGGAATTGCCTGCGTAGATCCGATGTTCTGGGACAATTCATGCCTTTGATGGGAATTGATTGGTCTCAAACCGGTGTTGCACATCTTTTTTCAGCCATTAAGGTGGGCTACATTTTTCATAATGCATTCAAATTGCATGTCTGCCTGTGTACTTAATTTTCATGTGTAATAGGTTCCCGCCCTGATTCCTGCGTACTACTTTTTAACAGGAGAATGGGTATCAACTGCTTTTCCTCAGTGCGCGCTCCATCTTGCAGGCATATCATACCCGGCAATTCTTGTTTAACCTCAAGCAGGTTAGTTCTATATGATAAGGTTCTAGTCCTGTCTCGATGGGCTTCCTTTTTATCTGTTCCTGAGAATAAACAAACAAGTTGTCCTATTTGCCTTTTTGCAGGATGGAAAAGCTTTGCCTGAGGGGCCGGTGGTAATCTCGCCCGATGGACTCTTTCCGTCTCTGTACAGAGAAGGTATATCCTTTTATGTTATAAGCAGAGATTTTTATTATTTTTTTGGACTTTATATTTGAGTCTTTTACAAATATGGGTTGTGTACTTGAAAATACATGTGCAGTTGATAACTTGATATAAGGCTGTAAGGGGGAGTCTTCAAGTCCAGTCTCGATTTACCTGCAGCAATTAACTCCTTCATTTTTTTTATTTTTCATTTGTTTAAAATTCCTCCTTCATGGGGAAACTGTCGAGTCCAGTCTCGATTTACGTGTAGTGTTTAACTCCTGTATTTTTCTTTCATTTGAAAGATCGGACTCCTTGCTAATTTTTACTTTTTGGCCAGTGATAAGAAGAGCGCCTCATGAGTTCAAGATTGCGTGCTTAGAGGTATGATCTTTACTTG
>JAOVYX010002140.1:0-12063 GCA_035668315.1 Drosera spatulata | reverse complement strand
CCCCGAGTAATCCCCTTCTTAAAGAAAAGGAAAATCTCACTGATGCATAGATTCCATAATATGTAAGGATGTCCACAAGTTATATGCCTTAATTTTGTTTTACTGTTCCTTACTCCTTATGCATCTCAGTGTTGTTGATGCAGTGCAAAAAGAGCGATAAACTCTAGATATTGTTATAGATGATGATTGATGTTTGATATCTTTCTAACGGATGTGATAATGTCGAATTCACGAGGGGTTTTTGAATCCACGGAGATAACTGAAATCCACCATAGAGAATAAATCTTAAAATATTATTATTGATCAAAAGTTGAATGAAAATATCAAACATGATAACATATTTATAGAGTTCTAAATAAATCTAAACTAGTTAACAAAATCCTTAACTAAATACTCCTTTTTTTCCCACTTATTTTGCATCATTTTGACTTTGCACATATGCAATGCAAAGTTTGACACACGCACAACGACGATCAAGCGTAGCTTTTTGTAAATTTATCGTAAAATATCAATGATCGTATAAGTTACGTACTTCAATATAATATATGTTACGGGACGATCAGACATGTTTTGATACGAAATGAGACTTGCATTCATGCATATAGAATGGTATAAAATACGTGATAGTGGCTCTATTGACTATAGCCGTCCCGATGTGAAATTGTCTATCCGTAGACGTAGATGCAGATCTTATCCCCTACGGACTAAAGCTTGAATTTCGGGGTTGGAATCTATCTTGAAGCTTTTTATATGGCTGTCATTATGAGAAATAACCTAAACCGAAAAGAAAAAACCTCCGTTACTGCACCCACTTATTCATCTATTCAGGCCTTTATGCTACGTCCACATCTCGAAGTCTATTCGTTACTGGAGCCTAAGGCCGATTGCTGCAGTCCTATTACAACCATCTAGTATGAGTTTCCTAGTCCACATCCTGCTGCAATTTGGTGCGTCCAGAAGACCACGTGTCACTGCCTGGTAATTTCTCAAAATTAGCTCGCAATTTGGTGCCGTGCGGTGCAATCAAATGAAACTATCACATGCAAGCCCCGCTCTCTTCCTTCCCCTCCCATTGAAGCAACTTCTTTTCATCCCTGACCCAAAAAATGAAAGTATATATGTTGCAAAATATGCGGGACGGAGGGAGTATAATGTAGGTAATAAAATCTAATCTAAACAATCATGAAATAAGATATAAAATATCATGAAATTGTAATTAACGATATCAAATATTTATAAAATAAATATTTGATATATTCTCCCTTGTCAGTTGTGCTTGGTTTTCTAAGTTGTATCTTGAAATGATCGAGGGCTTGTGATGTGTTGTGGTGTTACTTTGTCTTGATGGGGTTGTAATGGTTTTGCCATCATCACAGTATTTTATATGGGGATATTCGTACCACTGTTCAATGTTTCTTGGCAAATCGATGTGTGCCTAACAAAATGCATCAACAACTATATTGATTGAGACAATTATTCATATACCACGATAATACTGTCTTAAATCTATCAAAAGTTGGTATTAATATACTTTTGACATGAGTTGTTTTTCCCCGTAGCTTAATGGAATGCCTTCACAGTATTCAAGCAACCGCTATACCAATAGAGGAGGCCGTGGAAGAGGCAGAGGAAGTGAGGTAAGATTCTGCTTCATTATGTAGTGCAAGATAGAAGTAGTAGTAAAACTTGTATGTGTTTTTTGTCGGATGTTATTTTCATCCTCAATCTGAATTTCATCTTTGCTAGCAGCGTGTCGTTGGAAGATCCTTTGAGTAGTAACTCCTTGCCCAGTGTGCTTGAGTTCTATGATTCATCTTATTGAGTTACCTTACCCCCTTAAGGTTTGCGGTTCTAGTAGATGCCTCTTTGTGTTCCACTTACTAGTTATGATATATTCCACATTGGAGAATGACATGTGTTGCCATAGGCCAACTTTACATCTAGGTGTATGGTTGATTTTTGTTGTTAGTGCCTTATTTTTAGACAGTAGATTATATAGTACTACCTTCGTCCCATTATTTTTGGAATGTTTAAGTATTTTTCATTATTCTATGTGCATGGATATGAAGCATCATTTCCATATCAAATAACGGGTGATTGTCCCATAGTATGTATTCGATTATATTACGTAACTTAAACAATCATTGATGTTTCACGATAAATTTATACTCGCTCCTTCCCAAATTACATGCAATCATTCGACCTGGTGCGAAAATTTATTTGTATTGAATTTGAATTTGATGAATTTGTGGTTAGTCACACATAACCTTATGTGGTTAGACCTCTGAATATCTAAATCAACCGTGACGATTAAAAGCTCACTTTTGCATTAAATGAAGAGAGAAATAGGTTTTTAATCTCTATCATTGATCTTCACATCCAACGGTCTAGTCACACATAAGGTTGTGTGTGGCTAGCCACAAATCCTTTATTCTCATTGTATTTTTATGGATTTTGATGAAAAAATATATATTTATATGATGGTAGTAGGGTTTAGTGTAGCAGTTAAGAGAAAAAGTAGTGGGTGTATTATAACTTAGTTTGATTGATTTTGTATTTTTTAGATAAAAAACTTATCAAAAGAGGAAATATTATAAGTATTTTGGGACGATCCAAATTGGAAAGTGTTGCATGCATTATGGGATGGAGGGAGTACAAAAACTATGTTTGATCCTCGTATGGCATGAGTCAAACTTTGCCTCGACATTGACGAAAAGTTAAAATGTTGCATAAATATTGGGGTGGTGGGAGTAGATCTTAGGGGCTAGGGCTGACCTGGAATGGTGTGGTTGGGTGGTTGTGGTTGGGTGGTTATGTGGTTAGGCTGTATCAAAATAAGCCTTCTTTGACTTGGCGCACTAGACATGTATCTCACAGCTGTGGAAAATTTGTGGCTGGTGAGAACTTCAGGCTCTTAGGTATGGTGGATCGTTCTTTCTCATTCCACATGTAAAGAGAAGACTAATTCAATGACTTAAATATCTACCCTAGTTAGAATTGTTCTCATTTTGTGCTTTCAACCTTTGATTTGTGATTGATTTAGTTCCTTTTTTTTTTTTTTTGGTGATTGCATTTTTCTCTTCAATTTATTAATGTTCGCATATAATCAATGATGTTCTTTTTCCTCCTTTGGATGCTGGTCTGTGCATCAATTTTTGAACCGATAACTGACAAATAATGAGTTCATTTCTTTTTCGACATGTTGTAGGCTACCCTTGATGACCCTACTTTTCTATGTCATCCGGGTGGCGTAGCTTTGTTTAAACTTTTTATGTTGTACTCATTGGAGAGGATTTAAGTACCTTAAATCTAGAGTTACTTGCTCTATCATCTTCATAAAATTCATCTGGAGATGGAACTTCTTTTGATAAAGTTCATCGGGTTATGACTAATGTATTGTTCATTTATCCACTTGAGTGATGCAAATTGGGCCCCATAAAGTTGAATTTCTTCCCTATGGAAAATTTGTCTTTGTTACTCCTACCTGGAAGAGGATTGTATTTACCTTGTATTTCCTTCAAACGAAAGGAATGTGGCAAAGTCGCATTAACGTTTGGTTTTTCCAGCTTTCGCGTGCTGCCACTAGCTTCTCTGAAGACTTTGATTTTGAGGCAATGAATGAAAAATTCAACAAGGATGAGGTGTGGGGGCACCTTGGGAAGAGTAAGGCTAATTTTGACGATGTTGAGGATCAATCACATGAAGATGACCGCCCAAGAGTCGAGATCAAGGTACATCATGCTGTATTGCAGTCTTAACTTCTATAATATTTATTCTGTAAATGTTCTAACAGGGCCTCCTCTCCGTCTTTTGGAATTTTATGCTTGCAGCCGGTTTATAAGAAGGATGATTTCTTTGATACTCTATCATGCAACTCTATTGATAATAGACCACGCAATGAAAGGCCAAGATATTCTGAAAGGATGAGGCACGATACCGAGGTACTATAATTGTCCTTTCTTCGTATTTTGACTTGAGACTAGCTGAATCAGTTGCAGAAGTCCTCATCTCCTGGAAATTATTTCCTCCAAGAGAAATGCCTTTTTTGGGTTGCAAGTTGACGACAGTATCTAACTTTTTTGGTTGCAATTTCAAACATGAATGTCGATGTCAGTGACTCGATGTAGAACTGTAGATGAATCTTGTGTCCAATCTCCTTTGTTCACACTAGTAAAACTACTGAATTTAAGTTAAAAATCGATGAATAGTTAAATGATCCACAAACAGGTAATTAGATCATCCAAAGGAATTATTTGGTTATTCATATATTTGGTTATCAAGTGGGATTGACTCAGTCGTTAGCCGCACTCCTCTTCTAACCATGAGGTCAGGGGTACAACACCTGAGGGTATAAGGACCCAACCTCTCTACATAAAAATAGGTACTTGACGGGATTATGTGGATACGTTCCTTTCCTTTCCTTTCAACATATTGTAGTATAAACAAACAATTGCGGCATGTTCTTTTACGTTTAAAACCGAACGAAGAGCACATAGGTTTCATCTGTGATAGTTAATTGAGGCATCTCCTGTAGAAGTTGTGTGAAAATCGGTGACTCTGTGGTTGGTTTGCTTGCCCTTGGGAAAATTTCTCTCTCTGCACTCATGATGATGATTTCAATTTTCATTGAAAACCAAAATATATAACTAGGGGGCTGGTAACGGGTCTTTGATGAATTAAGATGGGAGGGCTGAAAATGGATCTTTACTGAGCATCTTTTGTTGTATACTTCTAAGAAATATCAAGGTTCGTGGCCAGAGGACACGAATTGTTAACTTGTTGGCATTCATGTTGATGAGCTTAGAAGATTTAGGTAATAAATTCGCTCAAAATATGTGTATTCCTCATGTTTGTTGATTTTGGCTTTTGGAGAAACAACATTTATGCGAAATTATATAAATAAACAAATTCAGGTGTTACATTTTCTGTTCTCTGACCCTTTAAAGGGTTCATGATCAGTGGAAGATGCTCATATTCACTAGGCCAGTACTTGCTTCAGTTTTTTGCTAACCATTGTTTTTATTTATTTTTTTGGTGTCTTGGCAGACATTTGGTGATTACTCAAGGTATCGAGGAGGTGGATACCGAGGTGGTCGAGGACAAGGTCGTGGAGGTGGACAATCACAGGGTGGTTACTATGGAAGGGACAACTATGGCTATGTTGGGAGAGGTCGAGGAGGGCATAATATTTATCGTGCCACATAGCCTCCATAGTTGCTGCGATAGAGTAATGCATAGTTGCCGACTTGACTTCGTGTGGTTGTCCAATGTGGTACCCACAGAGAATTCAAGGTCGTGCTTGGTGGGAGTAACTCAGGCTCAAATTCGGTGGCATATTATCTGCTGCAACCCTGATCATGGATAACTGCAAGCAGGCATGGTATCTGCCGTTGCTGTTTGTTCATGGAGGTTCTCGACTGCTCAAAATAAACAAAATGTCATTTGAGCCCCACAGTGAGGCCTTATGCATATTGTAGAATAAGATCTATGCACACATGTAATGGATGCATGGATTGTCTAACTTTTGTGTGTTGATTCGTGTTAACTCGTGCGTTTAGCCAGACTGCCGTGGGTCAGAAAGCCAGGTTCAGCCTTTAGAATGGGTAGGTTGATAGTAATTGTGGACTGTTTTGCATCTGCATCCCGTTACCGTGGATGAGTAGCATGGTGATGTCTTTGTTGGTCAGCTGACGCGAGTTATCTCCTGTCATTCTTTGAATTATTACTACGGCATGTATTTGATCTTCTCCAACTGTATAAACTTTGCAGGTGTTACGCCTAACTATAATTGAAACTTCCTATCTTATTGGAATTAGTACCTATTGCTGCCTGTATACTCATTTATTCACACGGCTAATGTAGCTGGTTTAGCTATGTGTCATGATAGATCTCTCAATTCACAATGCAATTTTAGCGCAACATGGCACAAACGTTATGAATGAAACCAAGCTCAAAAGAAACGAGGAACCATAGATATTGCCTTGCCGTATTGGGATTCCTTTGCCTTCATATTCTTGTTTATTACTATCTGACTTTCGGTGTTCACATTTGACGCAACAAGGCAATAATACTTCGTCCATTATGTCCTGTTCAGATCAGTTCATGATTAGATTAGCCGGGTCAATAATTTTATATATCTGGGAGTAACGTTGAAAGTCGTCGAAAAATGGGGAAGGTTGGTTAGATGAGTGATTAATTGTGAGCATCAGCTTCCTTGCCTTGCCTCCCCGCGCACTCCGACCAAAAGAATATACTACCGAAAAGCAAAACCACCAAAACCCGCTGAGATTTATTCCTACTCTGCTGAGATCGGAGGAGACTCGATTTGATCTGTGAAGGACCAAAAATGGCGACGCCGGTGGTGCGATTCCCGATATATCTCCTCATACGTGGTCTCGGGATCGCGGTGGCAGCGCTGGTGTTGATATGGACGATTCACTTCAGAGGCGGACTCGCACTCGTCTCCGACAACAAAGATCTCATCTTCAATGTATTGTCCCTTTCTTTTTTGTCTCTGATTTTGTGCTTGATCTTCGTTTTGTTGTGTTTGCGTGTGTGTTTGGATGGATTGGTTTCTGTATATTTAGGGGGTTTTGTTGACGGATGAGAGGCATTGGTTAGAGTGACTCATACATATGTTGTTTGGTTGTTGTTTTTGGTATTTTGGCAACTGAAATGAGGAATTTGATGAAAATAGGCGTTGAGCTTCGCACCCATTATTGCCATTTTTCTTGCAAGGGTAATGTGATTTGAGAGGAGGAGGGAGGATTTGAGGATAATTTGAGTGGAGGATGAGTTGATATTTAGGTTGTGATTTCAAATTTTGTTGTCAAATTTGAGAAAGAAAATGTCATTTTTGACAACCCAAATAATTACTCAATGTAGGTGTTGTTTGTCGTTGCCTCGTTGGGATTGCCAAAAATGAGAATGGCAACCCAAATGGAACAGGCGTGAATTGCTCTTAAGTGTCTCCTTAAAACATTAGGTCGTGCTGTGAAAGTTGCAAGTTTTTTGACCTGATCATTTGCGGTCAATATGTTCGAAAATCGGGTCA
This sequence comes from Drosera spatulata, assembly GCA_035668315.1. Classification (NCBI taxonomy): domain Eukaryota; kingdom Viridiplantae; phylum Streptophyta; class Magnoliopsida; order Caryophyllales; family Droseraceae; genus Drosera; species Drosera spatulata. The sequence goes on along the minus strand of JAOVYX010002140.1, from coordinate 5,009 downwards.
CCCATATCCAAAGTTACAGGCGATTGGCAACCAGTGTTTATTATACTGAAACTTTGATCGACATTTTGTGATTTTTTGAGGTTTTGTTCTTCCATAATGAACTTTGTGATGACCAGAAAAGTTGGTTTCCTTTGCTTTTTCCGGTTTTTGTTTTATCCTATTCTTTTTATGGGATATAATGGGTGCAACCAATTGACTTGGATCTCAAATTTATGTGTGAGTTGCATTTTTTTGGATTTTAGTGGAGTTAGTGGGATGTACTGTAGCAATTGAGAGAGAGTTAGTAAAGTGTATTGTAACTGCGAGAGAGTGTTTTGTGTGAAAATTTTTCAATATAAGGTAACGTGTGTATTTTGGGACAATCAAAATTAAAAAGTGCTGCATGTATTATGGGACAAAAGGAATCGTAATATTTCGATTACTTTACCCTGTTTACAGGTCTAGTTTCTGGTTGTCATGCTTTCTTGTGTGTTCTGAATTCTATTAATTCTGTACAGGGCATAAGTTATTTAACCCTAAATCTTACCACAGGTTGAATGCTTTCTTGTGATAAGGTGAGTGTTATAGGGGAATATTGATTCCCAAGATTGATAATTTTTCAGTTACTTTCATTAACTGCAATGAGGTTATGAGTATGCTGCAGTTGCTGCAACATACTATTAAAGCTAGAGTGCTTTTATTATCTTTTAGGGTCCCCGGGGAAAAATCGCCTGTAATCCATGCCACCACACTCTTGCAGTTGAAGTGAACAAGTAGACTGTATCTTGGAGGTCATAAAAATTAATTTCATGGAAGTTTCTAGCTTTTGTATAGTCGAAGTTGCTGTGCAAAAATCATGTTGCCCATCAGATTTGAGATGCTACGCGAATACATAAGTCGTTCCTGTCAATATTATGAGGCTGCATGATAGAATCTCTGTTTTATCACATAGGAGTTGTACATTGTAAATCCTTTCTTGAAGTTAATGAACAACTTTCTCTTTTTTCGTTTCAGGTTCATCCTGTGCTAATGGTGATCAGCCTTCTACTTCTGAATGGAGAAGGTAATGCTCCTGCCTTTTTTAATATAATCATATGCATGTGAATTCACGACACTTGCTCTGTGTTGATACTGCTCAACTCTCCTTTAACAGGTAGTGTCGAGTAAATCAGTATATCATGAAAACCCATCTGTCTTCTGCAGCTCTGCTGGCTATTTGTTGTGTTCTATATCTTGTTGTGCACTCTTCCTCATGGTTTTTTTTATGGGTTTCGTACAGCCATGTTGGCATACAAGACGGTCTCTGGAACCAAAAGATGGAAAAAATTGGTTCACCTGGGGCTGCAATCCCTGGCATTCTTCTTAGCTCTGATTGGTGTATGGGCTGCTCTGAAGTTCCACATCGACAAAGGCATTGATAACTTCTACAGCCTGCATTCATGGCTCGGGCTTGCTTGCGTATTCCTATTTGGTATTCAGGTATTCCTCAACGCCAAACCTTGCCGTTGCCAACTTTCACTTGTTTCTTCTTATATCCAAGGTTGAAATGGTATCCTGATGGCTTTCTCTGTGGCAGTGGGCTGCTGGTTTTTTCACCTTTTGGTACCCTGGTGGCTCAAGGACCAGCCGAGCTTTCCTCCTACCCTGGCACGTATTCTTCGGAGTCTACATTTACGCCCTCGCAATCGCAACCATCACCACTGGTATCTTGGAGAAGGCTACGTTCCTTCAAACAGCTAAGGTGATCACACGTTACTCCAGCGAGGCTTTGTTAGTGAATTCTCTCGGGATCTTTACTGTGATTCTCGGTGGTTTTGTTATTCTCGCCGTGATTTCTCCTGTACATGGCAAAGGTGATGCTCCCATCGATTGAGCTGAACAGTTGCTCGTCTTTTGGTAGTTCTGAGTGATTTTATTCTTATTAACCTGGGAGAGTAAACTTGTTTAATTGTTGTATCTGTATTGTTTGATTTGCTGTGAACAAGGGACAGTGGAATATGATTTGAAAATGCAAGTTTACCAACTTAGGGAAAAGGTTGTTTTGTTGTCAGGAGGAAATCAGTTTAGTTCATTCTCAAAAAATGTCAATGTAATATGTATATGAAAGTTATTTGCCAAAACAATTTGCCACTCTCCGTCCGACTAAGGTTATTACTAGAGGGCCTTTGCGAGATTTTTGTGAAAGCAACACCGGAATTGTTAAATATTGAGTTGGATGCAAAGAGTGAATGTATTTTTCACCCCTTTTTCTGTGTTTATTTGTTTATTTATTATTTTTCATCACTTCAAATATTATGAATTTACAAAAAAAAATCATTTCAGATCTTCATATTTATAAAAATACTATTCAAATTATATGAAATTTTCAAAAATACTATTAAAATCATATGTATTTTGAATTATACTATTCAAATCATATGATATTTTCAAAATCTTTTATCATTAGTAAAATCGTTATCTTGAACGATTTTTTAAATCTTTTTTCTTGTTTAATCTATTCATCAACCTTATTTTTTTTTATCCCTTTGTATAAAAATATGTTGTTTTCACATTTTTTCTTTATTTTCGTCAATTTTTCTATTTCTCAAATCTTAGTTATCTAATTAAATTTTTTAAATTTTTTTACACAAATCATAAGGATTGTTATTTTGAATATAAATATGAAGATATTAAATAAAGATAAAAGAAAAAATGTAAAAAATTATTAAAATCAATGGATTCACTAACGACAATAGTTATTATATAAATTTCATATAATTTGGGTAGTGTTTTTATAAATATGAAGATTTGAGATTTTTTTTTTTTGTGAATTCATAAGATTTGGGGTGGTTATATGTAAAATTCGCTTATTGTTATAATAAAAACGTTTACGTCGGATTAACTTGTTCGAAAGATAATTGTCGAAATTAACAAAATAATAAAATATTTTAGAGAGAGATTAGAGGGAGAAAGAGATATTTTCTTCTTTTAAAAATGTATACATAACATCTTACAAATAAGCTCTATTTATAGGACTTAAGGTAATTAATTAACACATAATTTTCTCATCCAATCAAGGTGATTAGGTCTAATTAATAGTTAATTAGGTAAATTCATTTAATAGCCTCAAAAAATAAGTGAGATCTAAAGAAAAATATCTAGACTTAGGTGTTAATACATAACTTTCAAAGGGTAGTTTTAATTATCTAATTACAATACTCCCCCTTGATGTATTTATCACCTATTAAGATTATCTCGTTAAAATCTTGTCAGGAAAATCCCAGTGGGATAAAAACCTGAACGAACGAAAAAGAGTACAATCTCCCCCTCAAACAAAATTCCCTTGAATATTGAAATTTTGTTCAAGAAGATTCTTCCCATCCCTATTTTGTGCCTGAGCTTCATAAAAGTTGTTCCCGGTAATGTTTTTGTGAATAAATTTGTCAAGTTGTCACTTGAACGGATTAGTCGTACATCAATGACCCCATCCTTCTGAAGATCATGCGACCAAAAGAATTTTGACGATATATGCTTTGTCCTATCGCCTTTGATGTAGTCTTCTCTGAGTTGTGCGACACAAGCTGCATTGTCTTCATATAAGATTGTAGGTTTTTCACAAACTGAAGGCAGCTCATATGACTCTTATATATGCTATATCATAGATCTCAATGACACACATTCTCGGCTAGTCTCATGCATAGCAATAAGCTCTAAATGATTAGAGGATGTTACTGTAAGAGTCTGCTTCACTGATCTCCATGATATTGCAGTATCTCCAAATATAAATACATAATCGGTTTGTGATCTTACTTTGTGTGGATCTGACAAGTACCCGGCATCAGCAAATCCAACCAGGGTGGATTTTACTCCTCTTGAATATAACAGTCACATGTCAACGCTTCCACGAAAATATCACATAACATGCTTGATTCCATTCCAGCGTCTTTTTGTCGGAGTTGAACTGTGTCTTGCTAACAAGTTAACCGCAAAAGCAATATCTGGCCTTGTGCAATTAGGAAGATACATAATTGCACAAATTGCACATAAGTAAGAAACTTTGGGTCTTAAAATGTCTTCTTCCTTTTTTGGAGGTCGAAATTCATCTTTCTTGATGTCTAATGATCTAACAATCATTGGGGATGGCAAGGGATGAGCTTTATCCATATAAAATCGAAAAAGAACATTCTCAATATATAGTGATTGATGGATAAAAATTTCACTTGATAAGTGTTCAACTTGTATCCCAAGACAAAATTTGGTTCTGCCAAAATTTTTCATTTCAAATTCACTCTTCAGAAGTAAAGCTGTATTTGTGAGATCTTGTGCAGTACCTACAAAATCGAGATCGTTCACATACACAGCAATGATAGCAAAACCAGATTGTGATTTCTTTATAAAGATACATGGACATACATCATTATTCTTATATCCCAATTTAATCATATACTCACTGAGTCGATTGTACCATATACGACCAGATTGTTTTAAACCATACAACGACCGTTGTAATTTAACTGAGTGTAACTGATTGGATTTTTGTATCTCTGACATATTTAATCTTCCGGGGATTCTCATATAGATATCTTTATCAAGAGATCCAAATAAATATGTCGTCACAACATCCATGAACCTGGTTTCAAGATTTTCCATTGTTGCTAAACCAATGAGAAAATAAAAAGTAATTCCATCCATTACTAAAGAATATGTTTCCTCATAATCTGTATCAGGTATTTGTGAAAATTCTTGAGGTACTAATCTAGCCTTATATCTCACAATCTCATTATCTTCATTTCGTTTTCTAACAAACACTTTTCTTTTAAATAAAGATTGTAATTCTGCCTGGATTGCATCTTTCCATTTTGGTCAATCCTCCCTTGTCTATATTCTTGAACACTTCTGGGTTCAGGGGACATATCAATTTCTAATGCAATAGCATATGCAAATATGTCATTAACAATGACATCTTCTCGGTCACATACTTGATTTGTATGCACATAATTGATCGAGATCTCTTGATTTTCAGGTTGTGTAATCTCATCAATGACATTATC
>JAOVYX010002139.1:0-12064 GCA_035668315.1 Drosera spatulata | reverse complement strand
TTCCATGCGTAGGTATTATATATCTCAAATACGCATTTATGTTTAAAGTTCGGGGCTCGAAAATGTATTTTTCCTGAACAGAAGGCCGTTACGGACGCGATCGAACGTGTCGCGGCCGCGACATTGGGCTGTCACGGGCGAATCTAGAACCCTGTGGATGGGCTAACCAGACGGTGAAGGACTACCGAAAGCCCTTATTTTTTTCCTGGCCGTATATTGTTTCACTCAGCCTATAATCCCCATCGCGGGCGCGACCATCGTCGCGGGCGCGACACCATTATGCAGGAAATTCCCAGGTTTTTCCCTCGTCGCGGCCGCGATCCAGGATTGTCGCGGGCGCGACGGATCTCAGCCCAGAACCACCAGGGAACCCCCCTGCCTGTCTACGGAACGTCCAATTCACGTTTTTAAGCAACCAAATCATCATATACACGTCAAACACAGCATAAACACGTCCCAAAACATGCACGGACGTGTTTGAATCGTGTGAACGAATAAAAGAGGTGTATTGGAAGTGTGAGGTTACCTCGAACGTGTTTGGTTTTCTTGAGCTCACAGATTGATCCGTTGGCGTCCCCTACCGATGCTAATCCTCCCCTCCACGCTGCTGCTGCCCATGGTCTTGATTTGGGCGGCGTGATGATGATGAAAACGATGGAATGATGATGATGTTGGTGATGTTGGTGGCGGCTTAATGATGGTGGCTGCAGGAGAGGCGGTCGGCTGCGGTTGGAGGCAGGAGAATGATGGTGTTGGTGGTGTGCAGGGATGAGTGGAAGAGTGATGGAGATGGTGGCCGGCAATGGTGGAGAAGGTAAGTGAAGTGGAGAGAAAAGAAAAAGAAGGGGTGGGTGAGGTGTGTGTGTATGGGTTTATCCCATGTTTCGTCCCACGAAACGTCTCGTTCAGTCCATTGTTCACCCAAATTCCACAGTATTAATCCACGAAAAATCTATTTGCATCGATAAATTTTCTCCGTGTATGAAAATATGACCTCCCGAGACATAATTCATTGTTTTTGGGATTTAAATCGATAGTCCTTGCGCGCAACGTTTATAACGTTATAACGTAACGTTATTCGTTCGCAACGCTTATTTGCGCGTTCAACTAATCATCCCAAATATTCCATCGTCATATTTGATTTAGTTAATCAAATATTTTCTTAGATTTAAATATATAACCTTTTGGCACGATTTATTTTAAAATCGTTACGTTATATATTCGTCTCAAAACTTCCAAAATACTCGGGTATTATAATATTTTGGGCAGAACGCTGTGAATTTTGAAAATCGTCAACGTTTTCTTAAAAACGTCAACGATTTTTGCTATATATTTTATATTTTTTTTGGGCCGGGCTAAAGCCCGTCCGCCGGGCCGGATCATGGCCGGATCGGGTCGGGCCGGACAATTTAAGTCCTAAATCGATGTCCAATCCGGCTCGTGTCCTTGGACCGGGCTTCAAAAAGCCCATCCGACAGCTACTGGGTCGGGCCAAGCCCAGACAAAACTCGGATGGATTGGGCCGGACGGACGGGCCGGACGGGTTTTTGACAACACTACCCATAAGGCACTAATGCAGAATGTGAGATAATTTGCCCACAGATCCTGGATTAATTACCAAAACCAACTGCTCACTTGCAATAACCTCTTACACATGACTTTCTTGATGCCATTTGCGATATAAAACAGGGGATCAAGTTCAAAACGTGGGGTCAATTGCCCACAGAATCAGCCCTCTGTGTCTCCTCCTATATAAAAGGCAATTATAACTCACAAAGCAGAACACTCCATACACAGTTAACAGCTATCGCAAACCATCACGATACTGTGAAACTTGTGGAAATATTTTTGTTAGTTTCGGACTTTCGTCATGGACGTGTTCATTCGTGAAGAGTACATGACCAAGCGACGAATGGAGAGACGAGAGGCAGCCGCCAGTGAAGACACCCGCAAAGCAGGAAACTCCGGACAGAATATAGGCGGAAGAGATTCTGACAAGGGCAAAGCGTATGAGTTTGTTACGAAAGGGCTTGGAAGCAGTGAAAACTTCATATACGACTGCCTCTCAGCATAGATGTCTTGTAGTTTGTGTTTTCTCAATAGGCGTTAGCTGCAAGTCAAAGGCCCAAAACGGCCACAATCTTTTGTTGTTAAAGAGTAACACTTTCTTTATTAGTGTATTGCTACTCTCAAAATCATACCAGGCGTTTCGATTTATAACTTAGCAAATGATTAAATCAATATATGGGTAAGCGATCAAATTTGTCATTTAAGTTGACATCATAGATATGTTTATAATTTTGTTTTATTAAGTCTCAATGTTATGAAAATCATATGGGATTTTTGACTAAATGAACTGATCTGACTATACGAAATCAGTTAGATAAAGCATGAAATCAGTTAGATAAAGCATCACAACAATTCCGGATTCTTATGAATTAAGGGGACTACAATTAGATCAAGTTAGTAAAAAAAAAAAAAAAAAACACCTCGAAGACTAAGCTAGGTTTTATTCAACTTTGAAACCTGCTCAGAAGTTGATGCATATGGAGAATTGGATAAAGCAAGAGCAGTATGTCTATCTCAGAACACTCCACCTTCCTCCCAAAACCTCACTCCATCAATGGAGTTCCTGTCCCTCTCCCATCCCTCACCTTCAACAACCACACCTCGACTTTTCCCCTCTCCCAACTCCATACCCTCACCAAGAAGGTCCCACCTCGTCTCTTTCCCTCTCAGAACCCCCAAAACCTTCAGAGTTTTTGCCTCCTCCTCGGAGGAGAAAGAGGCAGGCAAGGATGATGGTGAGATCAAGTTCAGTGAGGACGAACGCATCGAGATTGAGTGGGGGAAAATAATCGGCGAAAACTCTATGCTCACGCTCGCCAAGGTAACGGTGTGCTCGTTTTAATGTCGAGTGCGGGTGGTGAGGAATGTGTTTAGGAGAGCCCAATGCCGAAAGACTAGACTGATAGGAGGGATAGACTCCATGTAATCCGTCGCCCGAGTTTGGGGCGATTGATGTGGTTTCCCTATCAACGTGTTTGATGTCTTGGAAAGGCTTCGGTTTAGCACGGAAAAGGAGGATGCACATAGGTTTAACTCGCGAACCAAGAGGTTGTTTTAAGGGGGGAATGGAATATATAAGGTAGATGTATTGATACAAAGTGTCTGATCGGTGGGTCGAAATCGTCCTCAACAGATTGATGATAATTTCGCGATTAGTTGTCGATCTGATATGAAATTAGTGTTTTCTTGTGTTTATTCCTAATGGGGTTAATTATAAACAAGTTAGGGTCTTGCCCTAACTATTAAGCTTGCTGGCGGATAGATGGTCAAATCTATCTTTTTCAACATTCCCTTGTATGAGAAACGAGTTTGCAGGGAAAGATAATGCCACATTATGCTGTATTTGTAAGAAGGTGGATTCAACTGAGTGAACACAAAGACAAACTGCAAAAGGAATGAAACTTACAAAACTATGGAAGGTTATGACCTTATGAATATATGAATAATCCAGTAGGAACTCTGGTAGCTGCTTGGGGTGCATTAGTGATAAGTTATCTGCCTGTTCTCGAAACGTGGGAGGGAAGGGGTTAAATAACTCAGTAGCCATGAGTTTATGAATTTTAGTCATAATACTGGTGATCATCTGCACCGTGGCAAAACATTACGTAAAATGATTGTGTTGTTGATTGAATCTTATAAAATTATAGCTTGTATAGTCATGTGAATGTGGTTAGTTATCAAAATATTACCTCCCACACATATCTAGCTGTCTTGGTGAGGCTCTTTACGCAGTGAACGGTCTCTCTATCACTATTTGATATGGAATTTTTTCCACCTTGGTTTCTAGTTTTCCTCCTCTGATTTTTTTTTTTTCATGTATAATATGGAGAGGGCCCATTGCATTTTAAGACTTCAGAAGGAGATCACACAGACTAATGGTCGTCTACAAAGACTCTTTGCATCTTAGACTTAGTTGCAATGGCTAATTACGAACCTTCCTTGTTTAGTCAAACGAGAAGCTGAATTAGTATGTCATTTTATGATACGCCAACTACCTTTTATCTTGTTGCGGTGTTAGGTGCACAGAAGTATCCCATGTTAGATTTTTTTGTTTTAAAATATCTGTGCTATACTTTGATCATTTAACTGCTGCATTGCACATCCATTAGATTTAGAAACTGCTGTTGCATTGCATTTCTTTATAAAATGTTTACATGATGCAGATAATGGAAAGGAGGGCAGACCGATCTGCCTCTTTGGTTGAAACGGAGAAATTTTTTTACGAGAACAAGGATAAAGTAGTAGAGATGAAGGAGCTTCCACTCGATGTGCCGAGGAGAGGAACTTCTGTGAATGGAAATGGATTTGATCTGGTCAAACCAGTTCTAAAGATAGGAAACGAAGTGGATGAAAATTCAAAGTTTCAGGATGAGAAGAAACCTACAGAACGAGTTACTAAGATGTCAAGTACTACTAAATTGAGCATAAAGGGTGTTAATTTGCAGAAACCAAGGAGATATAGTAAAACAAGTGGTGAGATAAGTAATTCAATGAGATTGCAGCTTGTTCGCCCATGGCCAAAAGATGGGTTTGAAGCTGGGCATGGTGTTACGGAGTCTTTGGATGCTGGAAGATACGTTGGATCAGTGAAAAACAAAGAGACAAGAGGCTCTACTAAATCTAGTGTTTCGAATCTTGTTCTGCGGAAACCAAACACAAATATGGAGAGCATGGATGACTTAGAAGATGAGGACTTGGATAATTCAGCAAGATTCAAGTTTAAACCTAACTTGTCATTGAAGATGAGGACTGAACCTGCGAAAAAGGAATTTAGTGGCATGACTTTGAGGAAACCTGAGTCTTTTGATGTTAGTGTTGTTGACCAAAAGCAAAAACACCTTGACAAAGTTGAATTTGATGTTATGACTTTGAGGAAACCTGAATTTCGTGATATTAGAGTTGTCGATCAAAAGCAAGAAAACCAGGACAAAGTTCAAGCCGATGTTATGATATTGAGGAAATCTGATCTTCTTGATAGTGTTGTTGATCAAAAGCAAGAGAACCCGGACAAAGTTGAAGCTGTTGTTATGATGTTGAGGAAACCTGAATTTCTTGCTGTTAGTGCTGTTGATCAAACCCAAGAAAACCCCAACAAAGTTAAAGCTGATGTTATGAAATTGAGGAAACCTGAATCTCTTGATGTTAGCGTTGTTGATCAAAAGCAAGAAAACCCCAACAAAGTTGAAGCTGATGTTATGACATTGAGGAAACCTGAATCTCTAGATGTTAGTGTTGTTGATCAGAAGCAAGAGAACCCAAAGAAAGTTGAAGCTGATGTTATGATGTTGAGGAAACCTGAATCTCTTGATGTTAGTGTTGATCAAAAGCAAAAGAACCCGGACAAAGTTGAAGCTGATGTTATGATGTTGAGGAAACATGAATCTCTTGATGTTAGTGTTGTTGATCAAAAGCAAGAGAACCCGGACAAATTTGAAGCTGATGTTATGGCATTGAGGAAACCTGAATCTCATGATATTATTGTCGTTGATCAAAAGCAAGAGAAACTGGACAAAGTTGAACCTGATGTTATTCCTTGTGTACTTGATAAGAATTTAACTACTGTTGGAGTTACAAGTGCAGAATCAGGACTCCATGAAAAACATCCAGGATCCCCGGTGCAAAAATCCATCGACAGCTCAACTGAGTTCGTGATGCTGGACAAGTTCGTGCCAATTACTGAAACAACAAGAGAAGGATACAGTTCTAGAGAATTGGGTTCTGGTGAAATCAAAGCTATAACGACATTGCTTGAAGGCTCTTCACGATCAACCGATGATTTAGGTGCAGTACAACGAAAGATGGAGGGCTCTGAAGTAGGTAACATGGTGTTTTAGTGTCATGATGCTAAATTTTCTCCTTCCTTTTGTTCCTTCGGAATTAATGGTGGATTTTCAAGGTGCAGTTGGTTGAGCAGAATCATGAGGGTTATTTGGGGCAGAATGAAGTTACTGAAGCTCAAGCTTCGGAATCTGTCAGCGCTGATTTTTCAGCCTACACGGTACTTCGAGGACCAAGAAGGTAACATATATGATTTGTTGACGTGCATTCAATCACATGTTAGTAAACTCATAGTAGAGCAACAAAATAACAATGAAGAAGATAACAACGAAAACAGCAAGAAGAACAATAGAATGAGAAGAATATCTTCGCTCGTACTCTGTCTTTAGTGTTTGCTTGTTTTCCTGACTGCTTCTGTTTATGAGATTAGACCAAGTGGAACACCAGTGGTGAAGTCTAGTGCACTACATGAAGTTTCCGTACAAGAGCCTCTTCTTGATGGAAGCTATGGTGACATAAGAAATTCCTTGCTTCCTTCACCTCCAATGGTAGGTCCACGATGTTTATTACACGAGCATTTGATCATGACATCGCCAACTCCTCATACTCTGTTACTGTGGCAGCTCAATGATGCTGACTGGGAAAGAGCGGAAAATCTCTTTAACAGCAAACTCAAGGAAGAAGTGGAGATTCTTAGTTGTAGCACCAGAGGATTTTATGTAAGTTGAAGTGTCATTAGCAACCTTCTCAACTTTTTGTTTTGCTTGTGCTAAAAAATTTTCTTTTTATCCTGAGCGCTTCTCATTACTGTATTCTGTTGATTCATAGAACTCAATTGTACGTATTTCAGGTATCATTTGGATCACTGATAGGGTTGTTACCATATGGCTCGCTAACCGCTAGGTGGAAGTTCCTTGCTTTTGAAACATGGCTGAGAAAAAAGGGTTTGGATCCATCTAAATTCAGGCAAGGGTCAGGCGCTTTAAGAATTTATCAGGCTCCAGTTGTAATTACTTCATCTGAAGCTCGCAAAAATTCTGAAGTCCAAATCACAGAAGACATGGAAGTAGAAGATGTCCGCAGAGTGTATGAACAGGAGAAGATTCAGTTTGTTTCATCATTTATTGGTCAGGTTTGTTATTCTTTTTGAAACTAGAATGTCAATTCTCAGCGCCGAATAAGGCTGTTAAGCAATCTTCTTTTATTTGAATCATTCTGCTGAGAAGTTAAATGTGCTTTCAGCGGATCAAAGTGAATGTTAGCCTTGTTGACAAGAACTCTGGAAAGCTCATCTTCTGTACATTGCGAAAAGAGAAGGAAGAGATGGTTGAACAGAGGAGAGATCTCATGGTAAAAGAAATGTAGCTATTCCTAATTCTGTTATTGATCGTCCATGTTTTTTAATTGCGGCAGTTAGACGATTGCTTTGATTTATCGGCCAGACGACAAACTTCGAGTCCAGTTGTGTACGAACAATGAACCTTTATCCTAAAGAAGTCATGTGATGGTCTTAGTTGGATTCAAGGCTTTGAAAATGATGATTTCTTTTATTGAGGATGCAATTCTCCTTGGAAGTATCAAAAATTGAATTTCGGGAAGTACTCTCACGCCCTTACAACCTGTTATTGCAGGCAAGGCTTCGAACTGATGACATGGTAAAGTGTCGCATTACGAGCATAGCCTCTTTTGGAATTTTTGTCGAGGTGAGTCGAAAGTTGTGCATGTTCGGATTTCTTGTGGGTCTAAACTTGATTCAAGAGCTGGGAAGTTGTAACTTGAAAATGCTAATGGGTTTCTTTGCGAAGATCTGAGAAAGAGTATATTCATGTGGCTAATGCTAATCTGATAATGACTAGTGGACTAAAAAAACCCAGATAATGATTACCACGGTGACCTGACTTGATTCAGGTATTTTAGAAAACTTATTGGTGCTTGGTAGTTTCCTGAAGATTCACCCGACGTTTTCAAGTAATTTTTTGTTATGTTTCATCGCATTCTCGGCATGGTTCGCATAAGATGTTCCCTGTTTCACCTTGCACTACTATTTGTCATCGTCTAATGAATGAATCTGTTAGAATGTCAAGTTTTCATGATTATCATTGATGCCTTGTCTAAGAGTTAGGACGTTCTTACGCTAGCATAAGCATGACATCAAATATTGATCTTTTTTTTTTTTTTTTGTAAGATCAAATATTGATCTTTTGATATTAAAGCAATCAAGCAATCAACAATTTTTACTGGTAGTTACAATTTAATTATGGTTGTTCATGGTTTAAAATCAGCGATTAGTAATTGAAGTCACACTTATGCTACCAGAAGAACATACCGACCTTCGTTATTACTCCTTCCGTCTCACAAAAATACAACATTTGTTTTTCTTGTATGTCCTTCAAAAAAATACAAGTTTTTCTTATTTGGGATTTTTTCTCTTCAAAAATATCAAAATATCCCTACTTTTTATATCACATCAGTTCATTCTATTATCACTTCTCTTTTTTTTTTTTTCTCTTTCCTTCCTCTCACAAACCTTCAAGGATAATATGGTAATTACATTTAAAAATCAACACACATATAAATTCCGGTGGAAAGTCAATTGTTGCATGTTTTTAGGAACGGAGGGAGTATTTCCCGTGAGATGTATGCAGTCTTACCTACTTATTTTTATTTAGAGAGAAATTGTTGATATGCTCGGGGAGTGTTTACACTCAACAGTTTGGTTAGGAGAAAGGCTTCTTTACCACTTCGGTAACGCTTCTTGACAGTAATTTTTGCTCACCATTATTCAGACTGATGATGTAAATGCAGAGTCTTACTTGATAAGTAATATATAACTTTCTTCTCACTAAACTTATTCACATATCCTTGACAGTGAGTTTTACTACCTCATTTTGGCTAACTATGTGAGTGTGGAGTCTGACTTGATTAATGAACAATAACATTTTTTCTCTACGTTTATTCACATATTATAAGTTCACATGTGATCCAAAATATTACAATTTTGTAGGTTGAAGGAGTACCTGCCCTCATTCACCAGACAGAAATATCATGGGATTCATCCGCAGACCCTGCAATGTTGTTCAGAATTGGCCAGGTATTATGAGGTCTTCCCTTTTTCCAGGCATTGCCTCATGGCTTAAGCCCGATCTCCTTTTCTGTTATGGTCGTTGCAAACATATCTATTTGCTTTGATCAAGGAGCCGGGTTTAGAAGGGAACTCATGAATAATTTTACGTTGTCAAGGAACTCATGCTGTAGTTAGCTCTTTTCAATTTATTAACTCATATGAAACTGCCCATCAAGCTTGGAGCCTGGCTGGCTGCAGTACTTGTGCTCCTCTCTGCCTCTCTCCTTGCTTTTGCAAAATGATCCCCTCTCATGATGTGCTGAGTAATATGAGGATAGTATGAGGCTGGAGCGTTGCTGTTATTGTTGAATGTATCAGCCGGACATTGTCTCACGACCTGTTTATATGCATAATATTGAACTTTGATCTAAGATTTACGATGCATGATGTAACACAGTACTCTCTGTCTGATGTGAAGAACGTCTGAAGAGGCTTGCCTTAGTGCAGGTTGTCGAGGCTAAAGTACACCATCTGGATTTTGCACGTGAGCATATTTTCTTGTCCTTGAAGGATGTCACGGTAATCATACTGCCTCTCTTTGATCAATTTGTCCATTTAGGATCATGGTCTACTTTTTTTCCCCTTACCTTATATACAAGTTCTCTACCCGTGCGCTGCACGGCTATTTGCATACTGTATTGAATAATTTTATAGTAACGTTTCGATACTTATGGAGGAAACAACTTACCAACTTGCCAATATGTTTTTCTTACTATCAAATAAATGAGAACCTTTTTTTAAGGATAAATGAGGAGAACTTGATTCTTGAAGATATTGTGAAAACAAATTCCTCTCAAAATTGGAAGAAAAAAAAAATCTTTTACAAGAAAACCAATAAAGTTCAGGAAGAAAAGGGAAAAAGACCAGTGAAATTGGATGAGAGACTTCTATTTATCAAATGCAATTCAATCTCAAAATAAATTTTTTAACTAGAAGTTGGATGAGAGAGCAAATGATAGGGATCAAATATCACTCCTCGAATAGTCTTTGAAAGACAAAAGGAGTCCTAGATATACTCTTTCTATATAAATGCGTCATACTGAAAAGACTTCTAGTTCTAGACAGAAATTGAGCTAATACATCATGCACCAGGGAAAAAGTTTAATCCCAATAGCATAAACTTAACACTATCAAAGGAAGTGATCTGTCATAAAAGCTAACACTTACCATTACAATCCATGGAAGTATTTCCATTTTAACATGATGTTCTTGAAGCTTAGATTGTGGAGAAGACACTGATCCTCCTTGTACCATTTGCTCTATAAATCAAGATATAAATATAAAATCAACCCTTAACCCGAGTTTTGCGTGCAGAATATCATATCGACAATCAAGTTATCACAAAATCATACGAATCTATACTCTATTTTGTACAGCAGGCAGATCCCCTGAAGGATTCTGTATCTCAAGGTGTGGATGCTCTGAACGGGTCATTGGAAGAAAATCAAACAGATTATGAGGTTCGTTATATCCCCTTCTTGATGGTGCGGAATATATGCAGAATACATCCATCTTTCTTCTGCGATACTTATTTTAAAAGGAATGTTGTCCCTTTTGGCAATCTTCTGCGATGCTTTTGTGCACAAACTTCGAGAAAAATTCTTCTTCTTATGAACCATCATTCTAAAATTAAAACCCATTCAAAATAGGTGCAATACCTACCAGGTAAATTTTGCATTACATTTTGTGTGGAGGAAGAGTGGCATTCATATATGATCCTATTGTGAAGCTTTTTTGAGAGGTTAAGGCCATAGTTTATGGGTTCTCTCACCCCTCTTGCAGTTCTTTGAGTCACACTAAAATGAGTTTTCTGTGGAAGCACTTAATATTAACTTAGGCATGATGGAATATGAGAATCGCATTGGATAGAGATTGTTCATCGCAAGTGCATATAAGACCCTAGATTCCTTGGTTATTCCATGCATTAATTGTCGATTGATTTTGAGTTAAGAGTCCCAAAGGTTTATTATAATATGAGAGCTGAATAGAGCCAATGACTAGTACTTCCTCCGTCCCAATTTAATTACAACACTTTTCTTTTTGGTTAGTCCCAATATTAATACAACACTTCTATTTTTTCCTTATTTAGTAATGAATTTATATTAATATAATCAAATTACGCCATCATTTTCTTCCTGCTCCTCTCGCATTTTCTCTCCGAAACCCTATTATCTTTAAAAAAAAATATTTTCTCATCATCAAATTTCATACAAATTCAACACACATAAAATCTCGTATCGGGTTAAACCGTTGGAATTAAATTGGGATGGAGGTAGTATCACACATGTAGGCCCGGCCAAATTTCATGTGCAAACCTCAACCCAAAGAGTTTTTCTTGCGGACATGTTGAGAATTGCGAACAAGTAGGTTCATTTAAATAGCTGCGAACTTGTTAAGCACTATGACAAGCTCTTGTCTTAATCTTAGATCTCGACTAGGAATTTGGAAACAAAAGTGAGGTTGACATTACGTTGAAAATGGACCTCCTCAATTTCAACCGGACGAGTTCGACTTTTAGATCAGTCACTTCTGTTAAGACTGTCTTGGCCATAGGTTTGATTCTCGGTTGAAACAACGATCACTTCTGTTGAGGTTGTCGTGGCCACAAGTTCGATTCGTGATTGAAACAGCCTCTTTGTGCTGTAAGGCTGTCCATATCCATCTCTCTCAGGCCCTTGTCTAAACGGGGGCCTTTTGGCGCTGGAGAGGTTGAGTTGAGTTAATTTGGTCTATTGAGAAATCCACATCAGATAGAGGGATCTCAACGATGGGCACATCAGAAAGAGGGATCTCATTACAAGTGCATATAAGATCCAGAGCTACCCCACATATTTTACAAGTGATTTTCAGGCTAGTTTGAAGAGGAGACTGAGTTCTTGTTGCTGTATAGGGCCTTTGCCTCGGGTCCTTAGCATGTATTTGTTATAAATGGTGTTTTTAAGCTCTGAGATACTATCTTATTCTAGAGCAGCCAATCTAACATTCTTCCCTCCGCTTACCACTTGTTATTTACATTAAATATTGTTTAGAGGGATAACGATCTTCTCAAAATTGTACTTAATACAGATGTGATGATCTGAAAATAAAGGAAAT
>JAOVYX010002138.1:0-12066 GCA_035668315.1 Drosera spatulata | reverse complement strand
CCCCCCCCCCCCTGCCCCCCCCCCCCCCCCTCGAAAAAAAAAAAAACTTCCACAACTTTGAATTGTTGTTCTACAACGGTACCAAGCCAACCCTGGTTTCTGGGCATTCAGATCGACAATCGAAGGATTGAAGCATTGACGTCCGATGATCAACATTGATGCAACTTTCTTCAAGGGAAAGTATCATGGCACCGTGTATATTGTAGTGGGGTATGATGCCAATGATCAGCTCTTTCCCATTGATTTTGCAGAGGGGAGGGAGTCGATCGAAATATGATCTTGGTTCTTTGATAGTCTCAGATAGTTTAGTGTCATTCTTGAATCTTAGTTAAGAATTCAATTGATGAAAATACATGTAGCTCTTAAACTTTTCATTATGAACATTGTGTAGGTGATGCGTGAGTCAGTGCGTTGGTCAGAACCCAATGCATGTCATCGTGTATGTACTCATCATTTTTCTAACAACTTTGGAAAACACATGAGCACTAAAATTGGGGAAACAGGTTGAAGATGCTCTATTATGAGCGATAGATGATGAAGTGAGAAGCTGAGATGAATAAGATACATAGGAGAATTAGAGGGCGTATGACTGGATAATTGATGCATGTGCAGTTGAGAAGTGATCGTTGACTCATGAAGGGGGAGGAGATATGACATAATGACGACCACTTTCAAGTTTTCATGTCACCACCATCGTACTCCTTTCTCTCTCTTTCTCCGCCTCCCCTGCTCTCCCCCTCTTCTCTATACCTCCATCTCATCTCACCTGAATTCTCAAAAATCCATGATCAACACCTAGTCGGCATCTTTGATCGAATCAAGTGAGAGGTAATTGCATCAAACTTCATTCGTGGACATGATCATCTTCTTGAAAGATATTAAGATACTCGAGTGCAAAATCACCATCACAATTATTCTCACAATCCTTGACGTCAGCAATAAGGATGAGGAAATAGAGTAACTCGAAGATGCTTATAATTTGTTCAATGAAATGCCACAACGAAATAGGGCGTTATTTCAAATGAAAACAGGACGCAAGGTCATGGAATAACATGATAGAAGTCAAGGATAAAAGAAAAACACGCTTCGATTTCTTTACATGATTAAAAAACTCTGACGCACTGTTTACATAACACAAACGCACTGTTTCATTCAAATAATACATTTGTTATTTTTTTTTTATTTTGAAAAACACTGGCGCATTGTTTCATTGAACTGTTGCATTGTTTCAAACAATGTGTCAAAACAAAGTAAAACAGTGCACCAGTTCAAATCCAAAAAACCACAAAAAATTAACAAAAACAAAAATTATAACATGATATCTATAAAATTAAAAATATTATTATATAGTACCCAACATGAATTTTTTTTAAAAAATAAATGAAAAAACACTGGCGTACGGTTTTCAAACATTGCGTCTGTTATTTTTTATTTTATTTTTTAGAAAAAAAATCCTAAAATCTATCAAATCCAACCCTAAAAGTAAATTACTCTAATCCAAACAAGTAAATTAGAGTCTTCAATCACTGAAAACGATCAAGGAACAATGATTTTATAGTTAGAATTTTCGAAACAGGCAAAAACCGAATTTTAGATGAAATTGAAAGATTTGAAATGTTTTATGGATGGGAATCAATTGATTTGTGTATATAAAATCAAATAGGAGTGATTAGAAACAAATTTGATGAGTTTTGATTGAAATTTGATGAATTGATGAGTTTTGGTTACGAGAAGAGACGGTTTGTTTTGGAAAAAATTCATATGAATTTATGGTTTTCGATGAAATCCGGCTTGGTGATCGACGGTGAGTGATGTGATGATGATGGAGGTATGATGCCGATGGTGGTGCAATACGAACATTAAAGAAGTTTGGGAATAGAGATAAAAGTTGTATAAAATAAAAAATATTTTACAGGTTGTATGAATTGAGAATTATTTGTTAAAATATGTACTCTAGAAAAAAATTCTGTATAAATTATTTTATTAATTGAAATGTTATATTTAGTAAGACGATTATGAAAATTTAGGAGATTTTTTTCAAATTTATAATTTGTTTTTTGAAAGATCCAATACGATATTAGATTTCATTATAAAAACTCTTCCCTACAATAGTGGCACTCAGAGAGATAACTAGCTAACACCTGAGCAGCTTAATTTATCTCTCGAGACATCGATGAACAATAAAAATCTACGAAATCATTTGGCAAAGAAAGACAGTAATCTACACGCCTCCCATATCTGACAGATCTCTGCGTTGGCCGTGGATCATTTTTACAGCCCGTTGACAATCACTTTGGATAATGACTCCTTGAGGTTGTAGGGATCTGGCTAGTTCAATTCCACCAAGAATTGCAACGGCCTCACCAACCTGAGGAGATTGAATACCTTCAAAAGTCTTCACAAGGTAAGCCGGTTTGGCGTCCCCACGATGAACCCTTCTATTTCTGTTATCCCAGAGCTCATAGAGAATTACTGAAATTTGGGCTAGTTGCAGGTCTTCAAGATCATTTAGGGATTGACGCATCCAGTCTTCGAAGGAGATCGGAGTTTGGGGCATGTTGTTGTTGAAGGGGCTGATTTGCCAAATTTCCCTAGCTTTTTGGCATTCCATGAAGCAATGAGTTGCAGATTCACCCTTCGTTCTGAAATCCTGAACATCCTCCGGTGACGGTGACACCCTCTTTGTCTGAGATTACCGATCAAGGGGAGACAACCAGAGCACTCTCTCCAAATGAAGGCCCGGACTCTAGGCGGCGATGGCATCTTCCACATCTTTTTCCAATTGAAAGCAGGGTCGACATTACTTCCACTCAGCGAGCCATTAAACTTGATTCAATAAGCTCTATGGTATGCAGACTTAACTGTAAATATACTGTCTGAGTGATGCTTCCAAACTAAAGTATCTAGGCGAGATGCAAGACCTATGGGGATGCTGAGTATATTGTTCGCAATAGTGTCAAGCAGTGACTGTCGAATGAGGTTGATATCCCACTATCTTGTATATGGGTTTATGAGATAATCCATTGTGGCGTCTGAAGGGATGTTTGGGTAGGATGGGGTCTAAGCAGCCGTCTTGAAAATTAGGAACCCGGGGGTCGCCAAATAAACAGATAGAATGGCCTGATCCTACCCTCCATATTAGTCCACCAAACAGTAGGTCTTTCACTGAGAATATGCTACGCCAAATGTATGGCGGGTTGTGACCAAGCCTCGCATTGAGGGCATTGCCATCTGGATAGTATCTCGCACGTAGGACTCGAGCCGCTAGAGAAGAAGGATCTTTGATGATTCTCCATGGTTGTTTGGCTAGAAGGGCGTCGTTGAAGCAACTGAGTTCTCGAAATCCTAGACCCCCTTTCGCTTTCGGTTTACATAATTTTTTCCAACGCATCCAGTGAACTTTCCTTTTTCTTTCTGTTGAACCCCTTAGGAACTTGTTGCTTTCACAATGAAGCTCATGAACTACTGACTCCGGCAATCTGAAACAACTAAGAAGATAGGTCGGAATCGCTTGCAGGACAGCCTTGATTAAGATTTCCTTTCCAGCTGATGAAAGGAGACTTCTTTATACGATCTCGGACACCAGCAAAGATAATTTTTTCTAAGTACCCTACTGAGGATGGCATGCCAAGATATTTCCCCAAAATCATCTGCCATCTGAAACCCGAGTGCTTTTGTGAACTCCTGTTTTTTGTCCGTTGATGTGTTTGGGCTAAAACTGATGATTGACTTCTCTCGATTCACCATTTGACCAGAGGCTCTTTCATACGTTGACAGGAGTTCTGGAGGGCTGCAATTTCCTGTGAATTGGCTCGTCCGAACAGCACATTATCATCGGCAAAAAGGAGGTGACTGATTTTCGGAGATCCTCTGCAAACCGCAACACCTTTCAAGTTTCCTGATCGCACCATATGGTGAATAAGGTGAGAGAAGGCTTCTGCGCATATGATGAAAAGAAAAGGTGAGATCGGGTCTCCTTATCGGATACGTCTGCTTGGTTTGAAAGGTTGCTGGGGGACGCCATTGATCAAAACAGAGAAAGAGACAGATGAAACACATTTCATAATGAGGGAGATCCATCGGTAGGGAAATCGCATCCATCTCTTGACTTGCTCAAGGAAGGTCCATTCGATTCTGTCTAAAGCCTTGGCCATATCAAGTTTCAGACCATAAAAGCCCTCCTTTCCTGAACGCTTATTTTTAATGAAATGCATCGTCTCAAAGGCTGCAATAACATTGTCCGTGATAAGGCGATCCTCCACAAAAGCACCCTGCGAGTCAGAAATAAGAGCTGGAAGAACTCTTTTCAAGCGATTAGCCAGCGCTTTAGAGATAATTTTGTGGAGTACATTACATAGGCTGATGGGACGGAATTGAGAGACTGTCCTTGGCAGCTTCACTTTTGGTATTAAAACCAAGAAAGTGTGAATAATCTATCCGATGCCAATCTGGTCATTGAGGAAGCCAAGAGTTATCCGGTAGACGTCCTCTTTGACAGTGTTCTAATGAGACTTAAAGACTGTGCATTTAAGCCATCCGGACCCGGAGATTTTCTGCCCGACATATGCCTCAGTGCCTCGTCTATCTCATCCCTTGTAAAAGGGACAGATGTTTTCCATAGAAAGAACTGATCTCCAGTTTGAGATATCAAAATCATCAACATTGACTCCCTCCAGTGAGGCATAGAAGTTATTGATGGTTGCTGCTATACCCTCCGTCGAATGAACCCATTCACCTGATTCATTCTCTATGCCAAGTACAGTATTTCTAACTCTATGCCTTGAAGCTTGAGAATGAAAAAAAGGTAGTGTTGCGATCTCCCTCTTTAAGCCAGTTAACTTCAGCGCGTTGAGCCCAGTATGTCTCCTCTTTTTCTAAGAGATCGTCGAGGTTGGCCTTGATTTCTGCAACTCGATCCATATCCCAGTCTGTTGTGTCATTCAACTGATCTGCTTTTAAGAGAGTTTGATGTTGCTTGATTTGTGTGCGCAGGTTGTTGTTCTTCTGATTGCTCCAGGAGCCTAAAACAGCTCTCACCCTCTTAATCTTGTCAACAATGGCTACCACTGAGTTTTCATGTTCAGCGCTGTGCCAGGCAGACTTGACTAAGTTGATACAATCCTGTTCTTGACCCCAACTATTTTCATATCTGAAAGGACGAAACTTAGTCAGTGAGGAGGTATTCACTTGTGCTCGAAATTCCCATCCAGTCAACATGAATGTGTAGGTGATCGGAAGCTGTTGTGGGAAAATGATGAACACAAGCCGAAGGGAACAACTCTAACCAGTCGTGGGTGGCTAGGGCTCTATCAAGACGCTCATGGACCCAGATATTACCGCGAACGTTATGTGACCAAGTGAACTTCGGACCGTAGAAGCCCATATCTATGAATCCACAGTCATCTATTGTATCCTGGAAGTTAGCCATGAGACGAGCACTCTGCTGAGCTCCTCCCTTCTTCTCTGAGTTATATAAGATTTCATTAAAATCACCCCCGCAAAGCCATGGTAAATCTGATTCTGCAGCCAGGTTTCAAAGCGCTATCCAAGATTGCTGTCTTCTCTCAGGTTGGGGTTCTCCATAAAAGCCTGTGAGCCTCCACTTCGGCCACAAAGCGCTGGGCTCTACTTTGACATCTATATAGTTCCTTGACATTCGCCGCAAAGTAACGTCAACAACATCATCCCATAAGAGCAATAATCCGCTACTTCTTCCTACTGCATCCACAGCTACCCCGTTACTGAAGTTGAGCTTTCTTTTAACGTTATCCAATTCCGTGGATTTTAACCTGGTTTCAGACAGGAAAACCAGGTGGGACCTTGTTCTCCTAAGGTGGTCCTTAAGAGCACAAACTGTTCAAGGGTTCCCAAGCCCTTGGCAGTTCCAGAAGAGCGCCATTATTCGTGGCAGCGCCCCTGCTTACCAGGGGTCACCGCCATAAGGGTGAGTTCAGCATCACTGTGAGTGTTATCTACTGCTACTTCTGAAGCTAGAGATTTGCTGCGTTTTGTTCCTGTGTTATCAGGCACCAGGGGAACCTTTTTTCTATTTCCATTGACTGGTTCCCTTGTATCACATTCCATGGGGTTCTCCTCTCGTGGGATTCGTGACCATGTAGGCTGCTTTGGTCTATGAGATCCAAGAGTGTTGACTTGAAAACCAGTTATGTCACCCAAGACTTTTTCTCTTTTCATCTTGGTCTGAAGGTATAAGCTCTACCCTACTGCGGGCCTTCTCATGCTTTACAGGTGGGCCAAAGACAGCTTCATTCAACAGGCCGTGTGGGTTGGTTACTTGAATTTGCAGATCATGCTCACCCTGACTAACTGTCATACAGTTTCCAGCTCCGGAAAGCCCGCTCCACTTACCATGATCTGACTCATTCAAAGTAACCGTTGCTTGGAGGTTGTCACTTGATTGCAGTTTCCCGCCTAAACCAACCTTGAGTGATCTCTGAACTGCCGGATTTGAACGCCACCGGTGTGCTGCTCTGGTTCCCAGCGTGAGTTTCAGGAGTTTTGTGCTCTGAGGTCGGAAAATCTTTGACCTTGACAAAACTGCTGGTTCCTTTCTTGAGAGGAGGCGCACGCAGCCATGTGCCATACTGAAGTTGTTCACGACGTAGTTGATCTTCATCCAAGGCCCACACCGGTTTGACATTACAGTCCGACACCCTGTGTCCAATTATTCCCCATCTAAAACAAAAGTTAGGGAGACGTTCATACCGGAATGAGACCCATCTATGTTCTTGACCCTCGGATCGAAGTATTGTCCCACAAAGCAGAGGTTTAGAGATATCGATCTCAATTTGAAGCCTGAGTTTCGACCCGTTTGCCCAACCCCTATCATCGACATCAACATGTAGCACTTTGACCTATTCTCGCCCCCTAATGCTTCAGCAAACTTTCCATGCAGGCCCCCTAGAGGGATGTTATCACATTGTACTCAAATAGGCATCTTGTTGAAAGCATATTCCGAGATATGAAGAGAGCCCACATAGTTGGAAAGCAGTAATGGATTGTTGTTGTAGTGTCAGGGTCCTCCATTCATCACTTTTTCCTTATCATGGACATTCTCAAATCTGAAGATGAAAATGTTGGATCCCATCGCTTTGCATTCCACCATTCCCTTCACAACCCAGGTTTTGATCACTGTTGATCTGAGAATGTCAATCAAAATCTCCCCCTGTAGCAGCAACTTTCCGACCATGTGCAGGTTGTCCTTATCGTCATGGCTGACAAAAGCACCTTCAGGGATTCTGATGCCTTCTCGCTGTGTTTCCGTCAGTTGAAGTTTCCTTCCCAATTCCTCAATGCAACTTTCCATGTTATCTTCGAAAGCAGTATTCCTTGTAGAAGATGATCTGATCGCCATGCCGAAACCCAATGTATGAGGATCCTGGATAGCGATTTGCAGCCCCCTCGGGGGTATTAGGAACCGCCTCCTTTGGAGAATCCTAAGGAGCGGACTTGTGATGACTTTTCCACAACAACACGGTATCTTATGTATATGTTATTAAATTTATAAAGATTTAATAGACTAATATACTTCATAACCAAAAAACAAAAAAAAAAAAAAAAAAAAAAGAAAGAAAAGAAAATCACTTTTGTCAGCCCCACTTCACTCCACGACATTGCGCCTCTTTCCTCACTGATCAGCGAATTCACAAGAAAGTGAGTTATGAGAAGACGAGGTTCGACATGGCGACATCTCCTGACCAAAGCATTCGAATCCGCGCCTATTTCATCTCCAGAAATATTTACCTCGCGATTTCATCGTTGTTTTCTTCCATCGTCGTCGTCAATTTCTTCCATTTCTTCTCGTTTATGCCGCTACTCCACGGGTTCGTTTAGGTTTTGGCTTTAATTGAATTGATCTTAATTTAATTTTCTTTGCGATTTTGATAAGTAATTAATTGTGTGTTTAAGTGAAAAAATCGATTCGTTTGTTGAATTGAATTGAATTGGCAGTGTCTGATGGTCAGTTATCGAGTGACCTGATCAAGATAATGGAGCAGAGGCTGTCTGCTATTGAGCGCACCAGCGCTGCTCTTCAGCAGTTCATCAACCAGGTGTCGTTTCCTTTTTCTTCCTTCCCTTGCGATAATTCTTATTATGTTAGGGTTCGGATTGGGTTCCAATAGTTCGTTATATAATCCCGTTAGATGCAAGGTGGGGGGAGGACAAGATTTATCGATTTTATTTACTTATAAAAAGATTTTCCCACGAGGTTTCAGACCTTGAGCTCAAGGAGTCAAGGTTAAGGGAAGGCTGGTTATCACTGACCCATGATGAAGTATTTACATAATTTTTCACTTTATTGGAGAAAAGCTCCACGAATAGGATTATTCGAACGTTTTGATATATGGGTCGAAGTTGAATTTTGACAAATGTGTGGCTTTGGGACATCACAGTATGATAGGGACGTAGGGAGTATGACATTTGATTTGTTGAAGTTGTGTGTATTCACTGAACACAGCCGGACGCATCTCAAGTGGAGTATGCTCTGGCTAATAAGGAGCTTCGGAAACTCAAGCCTTCGATGGATCTTATAAACGAGCTGAGGGTGAAACAGAAGGTAACCTTTTGTAAATTATTACGAGATTTGAACTTTGAAGTATGTTTCACATTTCGTTGTACGTTTACGAGTAGCTAGGGTCTGCTATTAGGATATGATTTAAATTTGATGTTTTATCGGAAAATGGAGTGGGAGGGTCATGGATAAGCTTCTCTGCGAATGTGAATGGGACATTTTGATACATTTGATTGGTGGTTGTGAAGCCATAAAAGAAGTGCTACTTAGGAGGAAAAACAACTACTATTATAAGAACAACTAATGAACCCGCTTGTCCCTTCTTTTGTGGTCCAACATGAATACTCGAGCCAGTATCCTCTCCTTGTGTAATGTCATCCATGACGTCATGAACCATTAGATCCGACGATTCAATGTAGGGCCCGGCATGGCTCCAATTTAGAGGAATATGTATTCTAGTTCCCGTATCCATTTATCCTACCTAGTAGAACTACACTTGGGTTTGTTGAAACTATTTTCCATTGCACATGAGAATTTGATACCAAGTTTTCTAGTAAGTGCTTGGAATTCGTACATGGCATAGAACCCTAATTTGTAAGTTTGGTCGTCAATGGTTTAGCCAGATAGGTAGCGTAACGACTTAGTTTTCTCTTCACAAGAGTTATGTGACTTATGCCAAAATAACTTGCCAGCATCAGTTCCTTTGTTTATGGAAGTTATATTAGGAGTTTCACCATCACCAAAACTCATTGATGAATCCTTGAAATATGAACATCTGTGGCATCAATGTCAAAGTTGTTATAGGCTTATTATACGAAATTCTTAGGCACAACTGAATACTTTATTTTATTGTCAGTGTCCTGAATCAAGAAATGATCCCTACTAATCATCCAAACAATTTTGGTGATATTCTCCTTCTTCGAGATAGACTTCTCTAGCAATGTCAAAGACATGCTAATAGTTATCCAGTCATGTTAAAGGATCGTTTCTCTTTCCATAGAAAATGTTCGCAAAGCTTTATGCTTTCATCTTTCTTATTCAGATTGGCTTTTCAATTGAGTTCTTTCTGTTTTGTTACCCTTTTTTGCCACTTGAACCGAGGTAAGCGGCAGCAAACAATGGCTCCTTTTTGTGTGAGTAGTTACTGTCCTCTTTGATGAGAATTGGAATCTGCGCTATTGTTTTATTAAAAATATCTTTTTGTTTCATCTTGTATATTCCACCATCATACTTATGTCTGTATCTGTGTAATCTGCTTGATAGATCTGAACTGATCCTTGTTATTCAGTTTCTTCATTTTTACATCTTCGTGCAAAATTTTAACCATTTCCTAACTATTTAGGAAGATAAAGGATGCAGTACCTTCATCTGTTGAGTTATAGGCGTGCACTATTTTGACTTTCACCTGGCCATGATTTAATTTTCTGTGAAATGACCTCGAGAATTGATATTGTGGAAGTAAATGATGTCCTCTAATCCTTGTAGCCTACCTCAAACAATGAGATAGAGGCTTTGTCTGGCCTTATTGTTGTTCCTTGGTAATCAAAGGCATGTCTTAGTGCCCTTCCCTTCATATTTTGTAGGAAATTGAAGGTCTGAAGTTATTGCTAACTGATACTTCAGAAGATAGAGACCTTATAAATATGGCATCTGAGGAGGTTGGTGCGGCAATTGTGGATGAGAGAGAACTACAAAAGCAGCTTCTAAAGTCATTGCTACCAAAGGATGATGCTGATGAGAGGGACTGCATCCTCGAGGTCAGAGCTGGTAAGTGGTTGTGGTTCCTTGGACATGCTTCTGATGCAACATTATTTATTCAAGAGACTAATGGCAATTATTTTAGGAACCGGGGGAGAAGAGGCTTCTTTGTTTGCAATGGAAGTATTTAAAATGTAAATTTGTGTTGTCCACTTGTTCTATAAAAGCCAAAAAGATCATTTTATTTTATTTTTTTAGCTGGGTTACATAAGCTGTCTCTCAATAGGTATGAAAAATACTCGCAGAGGTGTGGGTGGAAGTTTGAGGTGATAGATATAACGGAGTCAGATCTCAAAGGTTATAAGGTAATCTCTATATTCGTCTGGTCGTTATAATCCACTCATATCCTGTAGCTTTTTACTATACTGTAACTTTGCTTTGTGGGTCAGGAAGCTAGTGGAGCAATCTCAGGACCTGGAGCTTATGGAAAGTTGAAATTTGAGAGTGGAATCCACCGAGTTCAGGTATTAATTATTGTACCAAAGCATAAAGAGTAGCTTGGTTTCAAGATTGGTATAATCGCCTTTTTCTAATCTCCTTTTTCCACTGGCTAGCGAGTTCCTGTAACCGAGAAATCTGGACGAATTCATACCAGTGCGGTATCTGTCGCTATCCTCCCTCAGGCTGATGAGGTGCTATTCTTTCTTAGTTCTTTGCACTGGTTATATTCTTTGCTATGTTCTTATGTTGAATAGTTTGGCAAGAGATTTCTGTTCTCATGCAGATGGTAGGTTGAAAATGTTACTGGTGTCCCATACCAGATGGTCTGATGGTTTTAGAATATTAATGTTTTTCTTTTTCAATAGTGAGCTTCATGGTCTGATTTATATTTGGTTCAATCGCAGGTGGATGTCCAATTGAGAAATGAAGACCTGAGGATTGATACTTACAGATCTGGTGGTTCAGGTGGTCAGCATGCAAATACAACAAACAGTGCTGTGAGGATAACTCATATTCCATCTGGAATGACTGTTGCTATTCAAGATGAGAGATCCCAGCACATGGTAAACAACAATGCATGACATAGTTGGTTAATTTATACTATTAACTTTTCCAATTTAATGCATTTTTTCTGGTAATGATTGTTAGGTCTCTCAGAGTTCCATTACTTTTTTTTATTGGTTATAGTATTACTTGTGCAATATTGACAGCTCTTAACTACTTGAGATACGAGTCTGGTACTAGTTGAAATAGTGGATTTAATTTTAAGGTTTTCGATTTATTAAGTAGCAGGCAGCAATTTTTTATTTTTTCTTTAATCAGGCAGCAATTCTACTTGCACATATTGTAGTCCATTAGATCTGATGAAGTAGTTCACAAGAAGATGATACTGCATTCACGACCTATTGGTCCAGTTATGGGAAATTTTGATATGGCTTTTCTCTAATTCTATCTTCTGTTGTTCTAGCTTGCTGATTGTATCTGATTGTGATTGTTTTTGAAGCCATGCATGTATCAGTATATTCGCAGGGTTCTATTGCTCTGATTGCTTCCAGCTTTCTTACTATATCATATGTAAACGATTGTTGTGTTACAGTTTGAATCTTTCAGCTGGACACTTTCTCGAACCAGAATCACACTGTTTCACAAGGACTAGAATTTTAAATTCAGATGCATTCTGGTCGTAGAATCGGATCAATAAATTTTGATTTTCACAGCCTCACACTGGTGTTGCCTATCTATCCTGTTGGTACTGTCCGCATCGTTAAGCACATCAAATTGAGATGCCCACTAATGTTAGTGTTAATTCTCAATCACAGAAAGACTCAAGAAAG